>CAJHNH020000118.1:117500-155636 GCA_905116865.2 Candidula unifasciata | reverse complement strand
GGTTCCCTGCCGCCTTGTCCTTGTGTGTAAGTTACCGGTCTCCTCTAACTACTGCAGACATCATCAGATTGTCGGTTCCCTGCCGCCTTGTCCTTGTGTGTAAGTTACCGGTCTCCTCTAACTACTGCAGACATCATCAGATTGTCGGTTCCCTGCCGCCTTGTCCTTGTGTGTAAGTTACCGGTCTCTACTAACTACTGCAGACACTGTCAGATTGTCGGTTCCCTGCCGCCTTGTCCTCGTGTGTAAGTTACCGGTCTCTACTAACTACTGCAGACATCACCAGATTGTCGGTTCCCTGCCGCCTTGTCCTTGTGTGTAAGTTACCGGTCTCTACTAACTACTGCAGACACTGTCAGAT
Organism: Candidula unifasciata; assembly: GCA_905116865.2. NCBI lineage: Eukaryota > Metazoa > Mollusca > Gastropoda > Stylommatophora > Geomitridae > Candidula > Candidula unifasciata. The sequence goes on along the minus strand of CAJHNH020000118.1, from coordinate 155,275 downwards.
TGTCGGTTCCCTGCCGCCTTGTCCTCGTGTGTAAGTTACCGGTCTCCACTAACTACTGCAGACACTGTCAGATTGTCGGTTCCCTGCCGCCTTGTCCTTGTGTGTAAGTTACCGGTCTCTACTAACTACTGCAGACATCACCAGATTGTCGGTTCCCTGCCGCCTTGTCCTCGTGTGTAAGTTACCGGTCTCTACTAACTACTGCAGACATCACCAGATTGTCGGTTCCCTGCCGCCTTGTCCTTGTGTGTAAGTTACCGGTCTCCACTAACTACTGCAGACATCACCAGATTGTCGGTTCCCTGCCGCCTTGTCCTTGTGTGTAAGTTACCGGTCTCCACTAACTACTGCAGACATCACCAGATTGTCGGTTCCCTGCCGCCTTGTCCTTGCGTGTAAGTTACCGGTCTCCTCCAACTACTGCAGACATCACCAGACTGTCGGTTCCCTGCCGCCTTGTCCTTGTGTGTAAGTTACCGGTCTCTACTAACTACTGCAGACATCACCAGATTGTCGGTTCCCTGCCGCCTTGTCCTTGTGTGTAAGTTACCGGTCTCCTCTAACTACTGCAGACATGATCAGATTGTCGGTTCCCTGCCGCCTTGTCCTTGTGTGTAAGTTACCGGTCTCCACTAACTACTGCAGACATCACCAGATTGTCGGTTCCCTGCCGCCTTGTCCTTGTGTGTAAGTTACCGGTCTCCTCCAACTACTGCAGACATCACCAGACTGTCGGTTCCCTGCCGCCTTGTCCTTGTGTGTAAGTTACTGGTCTCTACTAACTACTGCAGACACTGTCAGATTGTCGGTTCCCTGCCGCCTTGTCCTTGTGTGTAAGTTACCGGTCTCCTCTAACTACTGCAGACATCATCAGATTGTCGGTTCCCTGCCGTCTTGTCCTTGTGTGTAAGTTACCGGTCTCCACTAACTACTGCAGACACTGTCAGATTGTCGGTTCCCTGCCACCTTGTCCTTGTGTGTAAGTTACCGGTCTCCACTAACTACTGCAGACACTGTCAGATTGTCGGTTCCCTGCCGCCTTGTCCTTGTGTGTAAGTTACCGGTCTCCTCTAACTACTGCAGACATCATCAGATTGTCGGTTCCCTGCCGCCTTGTCCTTGTGTGTAAGTTACCGGTCTCCACTAACTACTGCAGACATCATCAGATTGTCGGTTCCCTGCCGCCTTGTCCTTGTGTGTAAGTTACCAGTCTCCTCTAACTACTGCAGACACTGTCAGATTGTCGGTTCCCTGCCGCCTTGTCCTTGTGTGTAAGTTACCGGCCTCTACTAACTACTGCAGACACTGTCAGATTGTCGGTTCCCTGCCGCCTTGTCCTTGTGTGTAAGTTACCGGTCTCCACTAACTACTGCAGACACTGTCAGATTGTCGTTTCCCTGCCGCCTTGTCCTCGTGTTGAAGCCAAGCTAGTTTCTTGAGACGGACAAGACACTGTCAACCCTTTCTACTCTTTATTTTGCAGTTTAAATCTACTTAAGCGTGTCCAGTGAGTCTGTCGCTATCAGAACGTGAGTAGATTTTTGTGTGGCCAGCCATGCAAGAGTCCCTGTGAAGTAGTAGATCAGATGGATTTTCGATAAAAATAAATAGTAGGGTTAACCGACACACAAATAACAGAGCTAGAACTCTGACAGATAGGATTGGATTGGATTGGATTTTTTACCCCACCAGGACATCACACAAGCGATAAACACCCGATGACACAAAGTGCCACCATGCGGATGAGGATCACCGTGGAGAGGTCCCAGAAACCGCGTTCAGACATTTGGCCATAATGATGACCTGCCTATATTGCGGCCCCTGGCAAAAGCCAGAGTGGGGCTTCAAATAACAAAAAATAACGTCAAATAACGTCAAATAACGTTAAGAAGGACGAAAAGCAGTAATACTCTGACAGATAAGAAGAAGTCAAGAGTTGGGTCTCGCAAGCGATGGATGGATTGGGCATCGGAAACCCTGAATACCAGCAACTACCCCAGATAGCAGATAACATCGTGGCCATGTACAACACTTCCTACAGAGCTGTGAGAACACATGAAGTCATGTCTGAATGTTTACAGTCAATACAGCGTTGAGGCTGGAATGTGTGCTCTCCCGTCTCTTATTTACTACAGAGACAGAATATCAAGCGGCATTTAGTTAATCGACCCGGAAAATCCAGAAGATGATGAACTTCAATTCCTAGAGTTAGAATTGGATCCACACACAATAAACGAGCTACGCCATGCAGACGATCAGTGCCTGTTCTACAATGAGGGGAGTCGACTGCAACAACATTGAAACAGACTAAGGTGAACATGCAGAAGATATAAAATAAAAGGAAATACTACAGAAACACATGTGAAGCTGGTCAGCAGAATTCCTAGGTCGCTACACATAGGGTTGAATGGTTCTTGTCTGAAGCAAGTTAAAGAGTTTACATATTTAGGAAGTATATTTTCGGAGCACGAATACATCGGGAAAAAGAAACAAAATGTCAACGAGCTAGTGTAATTATATATCAACTGACGCCGTTATTAAGGCACCAAAACATGCTTATGTGAGCCAAGAAACAGATTATAAACAGCATATTCCTAACAACACCTGCGAAATGAGATGCCGGAGAAAAGCCGACGACTTAACCAACCGAGACAAAGTTAGAAACGATAATAAAAGTCAGACTGTTGGAGCTACATCATTGCAGCAAATTTAAAGTAGGAATGCGGTCAGAACAAATACCAAAACAGACGCTACACAAGAAATGATCTAAAGTGAAATCAAGAGGCCATCCTAGGAGAAGATTGACTGATGACATTAAAGAGCTTTTTCATCAATACGGAATGACAATAGCCAATGCTACCCACCAGGCAATGGATAGCAAACTATTCCTCCCCACAACGCTTAACGGCAACAGTGGAAATTGATGATGATGATGTTGACTACTCATGGCAGTAGTTATCTCTTTAGAATCTGGTAGAAAAAAAAAATAAAAGATCGTGATAACTAACGCAGCCCTGTGTGACTGACAAAAATATGGCTAGCATTCTAAGCGATTGTTGGTCTGGTTGAATAAAGCGCTTGTGTATTATTTCCTTCAGTACAACATCCCTGATTCCCGGGCTGCCAATGAAAGGATAACTTCCTCACACAAGTAAACATGATGATTCAGAAAACTCGGCGCAAACTCGGTGAAGTTCAGCAGTGTATTGTCACAAGACATCACATAACAGTAGTGAATATCATCATCATCATCATCACTCTCACCATACTTTACTTTTACTAGCTGTCGCACACAAACTCCACAACCACAGTCGCATCTCCATGCAAGGAAGGAACACAGGCACGTGTAGATCTGCTTCTGGCTGTCGTTGATGTCCAGATTTCGAATAAATGATCCCAGGAGTCTGTAGGGGAGAAATAGGTACTTCGAATGTTAAACTCGGTCACGCCACAGACACGCAGGTCAAGGTTCTTCATACGGTTTCTGGGTGCAGGGGTTCAGTGGCGGTTCACGATCGGGGATAATCGGCGCGTTCTCTACAAACTTGCGCATGGTGAAGTGGATAAAGCTGCGATGGTCTCTGTACGTATCGATGAGGTTTCCTCGTGAGTACAGCTTGAAGAACGGGTAGACACCTGTGGAACCTTCATCGGCACAAATAGCTTGTTCTTTGACACAGTTGACAGCTGCAAAAGCGTGGTTTTCTCTTTCTGTCGTCTTCGCTGCCTGCAACAAACCATCAGGGGCGGTCAGTACATACACTGTCAGTCAATTACAGAAACATGGTGTCAGTACACACACTGTCAGTCATGGACAGAAACATGCTGTCGGTACATACACTGTCAGTCATGGACAGAAACATGCTGTCGGTACACACACTGTCAGTCATGGACAGAAACATGATGTCGGTACACACACTGTCAGTCATGGACAGAAACATGCTGTCGGTACACACACTGTCAGTCATGGACAGAAACATGATGTCGGTACACACACTGTCAGTCATGGACAGAAACATGCTGTCGGTACACACACTGTCAGTCATGGACAGAAACATGATGTCGGTACACACACTGTCAGTCATGGACAGAAACATGATGTCGGTACATACACTGTCAGTCATGGACAGAAACAAGCTGTCAGTACATACACTGTCAGTCATGGACAGAAACAAGCTGTCAGTACATACACTGTCAGTCATGGACAGAAAAACAGTACATACACTGTCAGTCATGGACAGAAACATGGTGTCCATACATACACTGTCAGTCATGGACAGAAACAAGCTGTCAGTACATACACTGTCAGTCATGGACAGAAACAAGCTGTCAGTACATACACTGTCAGTCATGGACAGAAACATGGTGTCAGTACATACACTGTCAGTCATGGACAGAAACATGGTGTCCATACATACACTGTCAGTCATGGACAGAAACATGCTGTCAGTACATACACTGTCAGTCAAATGTCTGCTCCATCGTATGCTGATGTCAACTTAGTCAGCTTCATCTGATCAGACACAGACACACACGCTCGATCATCATTGCTGACAGCAATAGGTCAAGGAATAGAGACAATGGCCGATTGATTCGCTCAAACAAGCTCAGTGAACCGTGATTCAATCTTTCCAATCAAAAACAAACGACCAGGAAACATACATCGAAGAATGCAGGCAGTGTAGACAACACTGACAGACTGGTCAACAAATGTTTGTCCAAGACAACAGTAACAAACTGGTCAACGAATGTGTGTCGTAGACAACAGTGACAGACTGGTCAACAAATGTATGTTGTAGACAACAGTGACAAACTGGTCAACAAATGTGTGTCGTAGACAACAGTGACAGACTGGTCAACGAATGTGTGTCGTAGACAACAGTGACAGACTGGTCAACGAATGTGTGTCGTAGACAACAGTGACAGACTGGTCAACAAATGTGTGTCAAAGATAACCGTGACAGACTGGTCAACAAGTATGTGTCGTAGACAACAGTGACAGACTGGTCAACATATGTGTGTCGTAGACAACAGTGACAGACTGGTCAACAAATGTGTGTCGTAGACACCAGTGACAGACTGGTCAACAAATGTGTGTCGTAGACAACAGTGACAGACTGGTCAACAAATGTGTGTTAAAGACAACCGTGACAGACTGGTCAACGAATGTGTGTCGTAAACAACAATGCCAGACTGGTCAACGAATGTGTGTCGTAGACAACAATAACAGACTTGTCAACAAATGTGTATCGTAGACAACAATAACAGACTGGTCAACAAATGTGTGTCGTAGACAACAGTGACAGTCTGGTCAACAAATGTGTGTCGTAGACAACAGTGACAGACTGGTCAACAAATGTGTGTCGTAAAAAACTGTGACACAATAATGTTCATGAGTTTAATACATGTTAACTGTTAAGAAGCAAACGACGGCTAACAAAACAATTGGATCTGCCAACTGAGGGGAAAAAATAAAATTAAATGAAAACAGGATATTTATACGAAACAAAGATCCAAATATGTTCGCCCAGGCTAGCACGTATGTCGACGAGTCAGCAACAAGAGGAAGGCATTCGATAGTGCTGCTGTATCAGTTTGGGACGGATTTGAATCAACAGCCTAATGTGCTCAAATGTCAGAAACAGAACCTTATGCAACATGAGAAGAAGATTACGTCAGAAACAGAAACGTATGCAACATAAGAAGACGATTACGTCAGAAACAGAACCTTATGCAATATGTGAAGACGAACGCGTACTCTTTTGTTCCTCAGTCAGCACTTATGAGACGATTATGACATTATCATTTTTGGTGCGCGCTGCTAGGCGCTGTACCGCACATTCAGGGTTTAAATGAACGCTACATGTTTTATATTGATTTGTTATGCAGCACATTATATTGTTATTATTAACTGCAATTATTGTGAAGCACGTCAACAAAGCTTGAGGCTCTCCAGTGTACCCTCTCTGAGACTATATGCCCCGGCCATTGTTTCTTTGTGTCTGCAGTCCTGCATGGGTGGCAGTAGAAACAAAACCATAAACTAAAGCATGACAGACTAACAGTGGTGGAAGTAAAAAGACATTAATTATAACACTGAGCTCCACGTTCTTACCCGTATAAAGTGTTTCTTAGACCAATCGCACTCTGGCTCTTCCGGGTCATAGAACATGACCAACGCTACTTCCCTGTCGTTGAGGAAGTCCTGAAAGATGTGGTGATCTAGGGCCAGAACGTCTTTGGAGTTGACGTACGGGTCGTATTTGGCTCGGATTTTCTTTTTTGGTTTTGCGGTTGACATTGCTTCGGTGAGTTCAGGAATCAGGCCACTCCAGTGCTGAAAGAGTGTTGCTAGTTCAGAGGTGGTGCCCAGAGCTCATGTGGTGGCCGCTCCTAAGCTACTGGAGGTGTTTTGTTTAAAGAGATTAAGAGTTTGTAACTTCCTGCGGGGTAGGGCCGTTGTCTGGCCTCAGTGTGTGTTCAAGGACAACAAGAGAGCACACACATTGCTGACGTCATGATGGCGATGTGTGGGTTCAACAACGGTGCTAAATAGTCCCGTCTGTCTGATAGTAGTGTTGCTGGATGTTGAATCTCTGCACTCGGGGAGTTCCCGTACGCGCTTCGTTCCCATCTTCGGCAGCACGCACAGCGTTCCAGTTCTGATAGTACCAGTAACAGTCTTATTGCAAATCCGTCTCGCCTTTCCTTAAGTGTTGAGAGTGAGCTAAAACCACTGGTCACTGTTCGGTTCACCAGCCTGATGAGATCGTAATGATTCCTCTGTGCCTTAGCACGGTCCACTGGCTTCCAAAGGACACTTACAATATCTGGCTTGTCATATATCATTCTACCATCACGTGGTGCAAAACTTCCGCTTCCTGTATGGATGCATGTGTTTGACCCATATTTTGATGACCAATATTTCAAGTATTGAAACAGCTTTCTTCGCTGACCACACCAGGGACCTATTCAAACATACGAGGGTGTTGTGTGTTCTAACCGCTTGATGCCTCAGTAATATTTTTGTCTTTTTTTTTTATGCTGCGTAATTAATACATTTTTTGTGTGTGGCGGATGTTTATCTCATGCTCTAGCAAAAATATGGGAACCAAATATGAACGGAAATCAGCTGAAGTCGATCCAGAGCGAAAGATGTCGGATCTCTCAAACAGTGGCGCATGCTAGCTGTTCCATCGTGAGACGTGGATCTAGCCCTGAAAATACTCCTAATTATAGGATGCCAAAAAAAAAAAAAGGGGGGGGGGGGGGTCACTTAGAACGTGTCCCATCATCAAAAGGGCCAGGCAAGGGTCAAGACTGTAGTGCTTGACCAAACAGACAAACGGGTATAAGGGAGATAACCTGGAATTGTATATATGTATATAAACAAACACACACAAGCCCATTGTGGACATAGGGGCGTATGGACGAAACTACTTCAGGGTATGTAGCTGCATGAGTGAAGCTTTGGGTTAAGAGAAGCGGCGCCAAGTGTTGATGTTGTTGTTCTCTCAGTCTTGGCGCAACAGCCATGAAGTGAGGCTGGGCGTGTCCATAGACAGGGACAAATCATGCCTGGCTAAGGCAGAGAACAATATCAGCCAGGTGAGTAGTCTTTCACACATACACCCCAGCGAGGAGTGAAACCTGTCCTTCCAAGTCTAAATGTCACCTAATCTCTGGATAGGGGTCGCCGGAAGCTGAATGCTGTTGCTGTCAATACAAAGTTGCACTGGCTTTCAGTGATAGTTCAGATGTAGCAGTTGTACTCATCTGGAAGCTGAATGCTGTTGCTGTCAATACAAAGTTGTATTGGCTTTCAGTGATAGTTCAGATGAAGCAGTTGTACTCATCTGGAAGCTCACAAAGATACATGCCAACCCACAGCATGATCTGCATGCATACCAGTCCAGGAAGCTAACGACGCCTTCTCTGTAACTACGAGCAGCATGCCGACACAGGTGGTGGTTGTCTCCCCAGCATGCAGACACAGGTGATGGCTGTCTCCCCAGCATGCCGACACAGGTGATGGTTGTCTCCCCAGCATGCCGACACAGGTGATGGTTGTCTCCCCAGCATGCCGACACAGGTGATGGTTGTCTCCCCAGCATGCCGACACAGGTGATGGTTGTCTCCCCAGCATGCCGACACAGGTGATGGTTGTGTCTCCCCAGCATGCCGACACAGGTAATGGTTGTCTCCCCAGCATGCCGACACAGGTGATGGTTGTCTCCCCAGCATGCCGACACAGGTGATGGTTGTCTCCCCAGCATGCCGACACAGGTAATGGTTGTCTCCCCAGCATGCCGACACAGGTGATGGTTGTGTCTCCCCAGCATGCCGACACAGGTGATGGTTGTCTCCCCAGCATGCCGACACAGGTAATGGTTGTCTCCCCAGCATGCCGACACAGGTTATGGTTGTCTCCCCAGCATGCCGACACAGGTAATGGTTGTCTCCCCAGCATGCCGACACAGGTAATGGTTGTCTCCCCAGCATGCCGACACAGGTAATGGTTGTCTCCCCAGCATGCCGACACAGGTAATGGTTGTCTCCCCAGCATGCCGGCACAGGTGATGGTTGTCTCCCCAGCATGTCGACACAGGTGATGGTTGTCTCCCCAGCATGCCGACACAGGTGATGGTTGTCTCCCCAGCATGCCGACACAGGTGATGGTTGTCTCCCCAGCATGCCGACACAGGTGATGGTTGTGTCTCCCCAGCATGCCGACACAGGTAATGGTTGTGTCTCCCCAGCATGCCGACACAGGTAATGGTTGTGTGTCCCCAGCATGCCGACACAGGTGATGGCTGTCTCCCCAGCATGCCGACACAGGTAATGGTTGTGTCTCCCCAGCATGCCGACACAGGTAATGGTTGTGTCTCCCCAGCATGCCGACACAGGTAATGTTTGTGTCTCCCCAGCATGCCGACACAGGTGATGGTTGTCTCCCCAGCATGTCGACACAGGTGATGGTTGTGTCACCAGTTTTCATGCAGTTGCAATCATAAGAATATTCCCCGTGAGTGTCCTGAGCAATTGTATGTGGATGATCCGGTTGTTAGAGGCAGGCGGTGCGCGCACAGTAGACTGGGTCCCTGCAAAGATCCACTGTCTACGGAGTTACCTTCTCCTTTGTCTCAAATGATGCTGGTGTTGTTGGCAATAAAAGAGCAGACAGATTGTCACACTGTGCAATAGTACCAAATTGCTAGCGTTTAAATCGCTTTCATTACCAAAAATAACGCATACAAACAAGCACACATACACACACCCATACACATCTCTCGCACGCATGCTCACACAGCAAACACACACACAGACACACAGACACACACACACACTTAAAAACATTGAAGAATACAAGAAAAAACGGAACAGTTATACAAGTTGTAATGGTTTAAAGTAACTTCTAAATAGGCAGAAATAACAAGAAAGGATCCATTTTATTTAACAGTGCTTTTTGCTGCCACTAGAGAGCGACCGAAGATGGATATATGCCACCACTTTAAGAGAGAGAGAGAGAGAGAGAGAGTCAGAGAGAGAGAGAGAGTCAGAGAGAGAGAGAGAGAGAGAGTTGCTCCAATCTGGTGTCGACCTCAACATAAATCTTTGGCAATACTTGTCAGCGACTACGGCAAACAGTCGAACGTTCACTTGGAAGCAGATCGTTTTAACGCCGGGGCCATGTCATACACATCAGATAAGGAAATCCATCTCTGTCAGCTGAAACATTGCATACATTTATTACAATACCCACAGAAAGCATGACATAATTTGTATATTTGAATACAGACAACCATGCGTACAAAGTCACTTCAGCCGGCATGAGAATGGAGGCGGAGGCGGCTTCAGGATGTCTGGAGAGCAGTATAGTGTTGTAATTGTACCAGGCTGAAATAGCGTGACTGGGACCATTTAAACTGTCATTATGCCCGCAGAGTGTCTTGTGTCTTTCTTGATAAGTCTCTGGACCATATCATGGGTTTTCTGTCCAGGATATTCAGGTGTGCGAGATAACGAGCAGGCAGACAGATTGGTAGAAATATGGAGGCGCTTTAAAGAGTGAATAATAAAGAAAATGTGTTGGCAAATTAAACGTGGAGTAAATATGAATGATAGGATTCGAAATGATGTTGAGAAACACTAATGACAACACAAAGTGTGACTAGAGACTCCATGGAAGAAATGGAAAAGGCTTGTGCAAAAACATTCGTACGTTTTGACCGAAGTCTTTATCAGCGTAGCAGTCGAAACAAACACGGATGTAGATCTTAAACGTTTAAATGCTCTCGTCGGGTTTTCGCTCAAAGTTTGTTGATATTTAATACTTGAGGATACTGAAATACTTTAGCGACATCAAAGATCATAAGTCTCTAGAGGGACAAGATGTAGGCGCTGCCACCATGTTGCTTGATCTTCACCACATACACGCATACAAACACACTCACGCGCGCGCACACACACACACACAAACACCCACACACAAACATCCACACATAAATACCCACACAAAAACACCCACACAAACACCCTCACATCCTACGTGTCCTTGAAAGAAAATGGGCTGAATGCTCCTGTGTTTAGTCCTACCAAACGATGTGATATCTGTCACTGCAGAAGTAACACTGCTAAATGTAAAAGTTGCCTAGAAACACTACAACAGTTAAAAAATGCAGAAGAAGCAACAAAAGAAACTGCTAAATGTAAAAGTTGCCTAAAAAAACCACGAGAGTTAAAAAAAAAAACAGAAGACACTACACAAGAAACTGCTAAATGTAAAAGTTGCCTAAAAAAACTGTAATGAAGTATAGGCAGAAAGGGGTTAAATGAACAAAGCATACATTTCAGACCACCACACGGCGTACTAATCCATCACTGTGTGAAATGACAGAAATGGGTGATTAGAAAGCCATGGCCTAGCCAACTATGCAGAACATCTTCATGATAACCGCCATGACATCTGACAGTGAGGGATGAAACATTCGACGAGTGCCCGTGAGCTGTGACCAGCTGAAGAGATACGTTGATCCAAACGTGACCACCAAAGACAGGTGACAGGGGGGTGATTAAGAAGGTACGCCAGAAAGAGCGGGAAAGTGGGAGAATAAAGTTAGCTCCGGAACCGCTTGAGAAGTTAATTAGGACCGGACAGCTTGAGAGACCAGTTGAGAACACCAGTGCTGTACTTCGTTTAGAAGGATATGTTAAACTTGGAGTTTAACTAGAACAGAGAGTTAGCCCCGAAACCGCTTGAGAAGACAGTTAGGGCTGGACAGCGAGAGAAACCGGTTAGGAGAAAACTAGTGCTTTACTTCGTTTAGAAGGATATGTTAAACTTGGAGTTTAACTAGAACAGAGAGTTAGCCACGGAACCGCTTGATAGGACAGGTTAGGGCTGAACCGCTGGAAAGACCGGTTAGGAGAAAACTAGTGCTTTACTTCGTTTAGAAGGTATATGTTAAACTTGGAGTTTAGCCAGAACAGTGGTAAAGGAACTCGTAGAGGCATACAAATAGCCAGTAATAAGGAGTGTTCATATACTATTGCTTATTGAATTTATGAAATGTGTGTGACGAGAATATTATGAATAAACCAGCTCTTATGTAATTGATTACATCACTGGCCTTGTTCTTGAGTACGATTGAAGAGAGATACGAACTATATTCATTCAACTTGGCCGAACTAGGCACATCTATTTCTTGGGGGATGTATAGGCACGACTGTGCCACAAAACCACAACAGTTAAACAATGCTGGGGTTGGTTTTGCAACGTCCTGTAAAGGATACGCAACTAACCGTAATGAATAACAACGATGACTCAGAAAAGAAGTCAGAAAATTACCTTTCTTTAGTAAACGAGAGGCTAAAGAGAGGCTAAGCAGCAGAAAGAACGCATGGCATACACATGCATGTGAGTTATAGTCGAAATCTAGAGATCATGCATGTTTCCCGCGCAACTTGTGGAAGTCTTTAAAGCCAGCATTGGCAACTTGTGGAAGGTGCTGGAGAGAGCGGTGATGGAGTGTTTAGTTTCCTGAAAACATCGCAGATCTCGACCTCCTCCAAGTTGGATACAGGACACTGAAGATTCATTGGCTATGAAAGTACACAGGGCTGGAGCTGGCTAGAGACAGAGACTCTTTGATGCCTGTCGGGGCGACCAGGTCGTTCTGTAATGGACCTGCTGATCGACTGATGATTGGAGGAGACGAGAGATATGGTCAGATCGAGACGGACACACTCTTACCGTTGCCGCGTCTTGTTGTGGCCAGCACGGGTCACAGAACTGTGCCAATGTGGTGCCGGTGCTCAACTGTTGACCTGGCATGTGTTCTTGTTGAAGCTCTGGTTGCAAGTTTTTAGCAGACCCGTCGAAAATCCCAAAGTTAGGTTCTCCCAAAAACTCTTCAACTTGTTTAGCCAAAGACATAGTCAGCAGGCATGCTGGATGTTGAACCTGAGACTGGGCAGGGAAGATCACAGTTACTGCAGGTTGTTGGGCTGAAGGCACGGTAGGCGGCCACGCTTGAGCTTGGGTGTGAGACTGAGCAGGTAAGTTCAAACATTCAGCAAAAGGTATTGTCTGAGGGAGAATCGGTTGCCTAGCGTGAAACGGCAGGTGAAGCTGTTGGGGATCTTCAGGCAGACTTTGTTGTGCAGGAACAGCGGCGTATGAGGCAGGAGGTTTAACACAGGTCTGCGCAGGGATGTCTCTGACAGACCACACGGGCAGATGCTGAGAAGATCTCTTGGATACGGTGATGACACATCCGGAAGGCAAGTACCAGAGAGATCTAAGTCCCTGGCGACTCACAGAAGTAGGCTGGTGACAACCACACGCCATCGCTACAGAGAAGGTGAACAGGAACTATCGTTAAATACAACCGTAATCTCATCGAGGGAAGAGAGAGAGAGAGAGACAGACAGACAGATAGATAGATAGATAGACAGACAGATAGATAGGTAGATAGATAGATAGATAGATAGATAGATAGATAGATAGATAGATAGATAGATAGATAGATAGATAGATAGATAGATAGATAGATAGATAGATAGATAGATAGATAGATAGATAGATAGATAGATAGATAGATAGATAGATAGATAGATAGATAGATAGATAGATAGATAGATAGATAGATAGATAGATAGATAGATAGATAGATAGATAGATAGATAGATAGATAGATAGATAGATAGATAGATAGATAGATAGATAGATAGATAGATAGATAGATAGATAGATAGATAGATAGATAGATAGATAGATAGATAGATAGATAGATAGATAGATAGATAGATAGATAGATAGATAGATAGATAGATAGATAGATAGATAGATAGATAGATAGATAGATAGATAGATAGATAGATAGATAGATAGATAGATAGATAGATAGATAGATAGATAGATAGATAGATAGATAGATAGACAGATAGATAGACAGAGACAAAGAGACAGAGAGAGAGAGAGAGACAGAGACAGAGAGAGAGAGAATGAGAGAGAATGTAAGAGACAAATAAAGAATGAGAGAAAGTGTGAGAGAGATACATAATGAAAATGGTGTCAGTAATGTTTAGCCAAGCTGAAAGGCAATGATGAGGAGCGACGGGCGAAGAAAATCGTTGTAGTCGTCAGGAAAGTCATGGGATGATTACCTCTGTCTCGGGCACAAACAGAATCCCAATCTGCACAATAGAGACATCAATAGCCATGTGGGGTTTCATCCTCACGCTCACCCTGTTGCATTCAACAATGTTCTCCCCAACCATGTTCTCCACAACCATGTTCTCCACAACCATGTTCTCTACAACCATGTTCTCTACAACCATGTTCTCTACAACCATGTTCTCTACAACCATGTTCTCTACAACCATGTTCTCTACAACCATGTTCTCTACAACCATGTTCTCTACAACGATGTTCTCTACAACCATGTTCTCTACAACCATGTTCTCTACAACCATGTTCTCCACAACCAAGTTCTCCACAACCATGTTCTCCACAACCATGTTCTCTACAACCATGTTCTCCACAACCATGTTCTCCACAACCATGTTCTCTACAACCATTTCTCTACAACCATGTTCTCTACAACCATGTTCTCTACAACCATGTTCTCCACAACCATGTTCTCTACAACCATGTTCTCTACAACCATGTTCTCTATAACCATGTTCTACACAACCATTTCTCTACAACCATATTCTCTACAATCATGTTCTCTACAATCATTTCTCTACAACCATGTTCTCTACAACCATGTTCTCTATCACCATGTTCTCTACAACCATGTTCTCTATCACCATGTTCTCTACAACCATGTTCTCTACAACCATGTTCTCTACAACCATGTTCTCTATCACCATGTTCTCCACAACTAGGTTCTCCACAACCTTGTTCTCTGTCACCATGTTCTCTACAACTAGGTTCTCCACAACCTTGTTCTCTGTCACCATGTTCTCTACAACTAGGTTCTCCACAACCTTGTTCTCTGTCACCATGTTCTCTACAACTAGGTTCTCCACAACCTTGTTCTCTGTCACCATGTTCTCTACAACTAGGTTCTCCACAACCTTGTTCTCTGTCACCATGTTCTCCACAACTAGGTTCTCCACAACCTTGTTCTCTGTCACATGTTCTCTATCACCATGTTCTCCACAACTAGGTTCTCCACAACCTTGTTCTCTGTCACCATGTTCTCTACAACTATGTTCTTCATCACCATGTTCTTTATTACCATATTCTTCACAACCGTGTTCTCTATCACCATGTTCTCCACAAGTAGGTTCTCAACAACCATGTTCTCTATCGCCATGTTCTCTATCACCATGTTCTCTTTCATCATGTTCTCCACCACCCTGAAATGGATACAAAATAATGATGTTTTAACGAAAAGTTGATACAGCAAAAAATGGTGTTTTTTTTTTAACCAGCAGTGGATACAGTAACATTGTTCCTTTACTAGCAGTGGATACAGTAACATGGGTGTTTCACCAGCAGTGGATACAGTACCATGGGTGTTTCACCAGCAGTGGTTACAGTAACATTGGTGTTTCACCATAAGTAGTCACAGTAACATTTGTGTTTCACCAGGAGTGGATACAGTAACATGGATGTTTCATCAGCAGTGGATACAGTAGCGTAGGTGCTTTACCAGCGGTGGATAAGTAACATGGGTGTTTCACCAGCAGTGGATACAGTAACATGTGTGTTTTATTAGCAGTAGATACAGTAACATGGGTGTTTCATTAGCAGTTGATGCAGTAACATGGGTGTTTTATTAGCAGTAGATACAGTAACATGGGTGTTTCATTAGCAGTGGATGCAGTAACATGGGTGTTTTATTAGCAGTGGATACATTACCATGTGTGTTTTATTAGCAGTAGATACAGTAACATGGATGTTTTATTAGCAGTGGATACATTACCATGTGTGTTTTATTAGCAGTAGATACAGTAACATGGATGTTTTATTAGCAGTGGATACATTACCATGTATGTTTCATTAGCAGTGGATGCAGTAACATGGGTGTTTTATTAGCAGTAGATACAGTAACATGGGTGTTTTATTAGCAGTGGATACATTACCATGTGTGTTTCATTAGCAGTGGATGCAGTAACATGGGTGTTTTATTAGCAGTAGATACAGTAACATGGGTGTTTTATTAGCAGTAGATACAGTAACATGGGTGTTTTATTAGCAGTAGATACAGTAACATGGGTGTTTCATTAGCAGTAGATACAGTAACATGGGTGTTTTATTAGCAGTAGATACAGTAACATGGGTGTTTCATTAGCAGTAGATACAGTAACATGGGTGTTTCATTAGCAGTGGATGCAGTAACATGGGTGTTTTATTAGCATTAGATACAGTAACATGGGTGTTTCATTAGCAGTGGATACATTACCATGTGTGTTTTATTAGCAGTAGATACAGTAACATTGGTGTTTTATTAGCAGTGGATACATTACCATGTGTGTTTTATTAGCAGTAGATACAGTAACATGGGTGTTTTATTAGCAGTAGATACAGTAACATGGGTGTTTTATTAGCAGTGGATACATTACCATGTGTGTTTTATTAGCAGTAGATACAGTAACATGGGTGTTTTATTAGCAGTAGATACAGTAACATGGGTGTTTTATTAGCAGTAGATACAGTAACATAAGTGTTTTATTAGCAGTAGATACAGTAACATGGGTGTTTCATTAGCAGTAGATACAGTAACATGGGTGTTTTATTAGCAGTGGATACAGTAACATGGGTGTTTTATTAGCAGTAGATACAGTAACATGGGTGTTTTATTAGCAGTGGATACATTACCATGTGTGTTTTATTAGCAGTAGATACAGTAACATGGATGTTTTATTAGCAGTGGATACATTACCATGTGTGTTTTATTAGCAGTAGATACAGTAACATGGATGTTTTATTAGCAGTGGATACATTACCATGTGTGTTTCATTAGCAGTGGATGCAGTAACATGGGTGTTTTATTAGCAGTATATACAGTAACATGGGTGTTTTATTAGCAGTGGATACATTACCATGTGTGTTTTATTAGCAGTAGATACAGTAACATGGATGTTTTATTAGCAGTGGATACATTACCATGTGTGTTTTATTAGCAGTAGATACAGTAACATGGATGTTTTATTAGCAGTGGATACATTACCATGTGTGTTTCATTAGCAGTGGATGCAGTAACATGGGTGTTTTTTTAGCAGCAGATACAGTAACATGGGTGTTTCATTAGCAGTAGATACAGTAACATGGGTGTTTCATTAGCAGTGGATGCAGTAACATGGGTGTTTTATTAGCATTAGATACAGTAACATGGGTGTTTCATTAGCAGTGGATACATTACCATGTGTGTTTTATTAGCAGTAGATACAGTAACATTGGTGTTTTATTAGCAGTGGATACATTACCATGTGTGTTTTATTAGCAGTAGATACAGTAACATGGGTGTTTTATTAGCAGTAGATACAGTAACATGGGTGTTTTATTAGCAGTGGATACATTACCATGTGTGTTTCATTAGCAGTGGATGCAGTAACATGGGTGTTTTATTAGCAGTAGATACAGTAACATGGGTGTTTTATTAGCAGTAGATACAGTAACATGGGTGTTTTATTAGCAGTAGATACAGTAACATGGGTGTTTCATTAGCAGTAGATACAGTAACATGGGTGTTTCATTAGCAGTGGATGCAGTAACATGGGTGTTTTATTAGCATTAGATACAGTAACATGGGTGTTTCATTAGCAGTGGATACATTACCATGTGTGTTTTATTAGCAGTAGATACAGTAACATTGGTGTTTTATTAGCAGTGGATACATTACCATGTGTGTTTTATTAGCAGTAGATACAGTAACATGGGTGTTTTATTAGCAGTAGATACAGTAACATGGGTGTTTTATTAGCAGTGGATACATTACAATGTGTGTTTTATTAGCAGTAGATACAGTAACATGGGTGTTTTATTAGCAGTAGATACAGTAACATGGGTGTTTTATTAGCAGTAGATACAGTAACATAAGTGTTTTATTAGCAGTAGATACAGTAACATGGGTGTTTCATTAGCAGTAGATACAGTAACATGGGTGTTTTATTAGCAGTGGATACAGTAACATGGGTGTTTTATTAGCAGTAGATACAGTAACATGGGTGTTTTATTAGCAGTGGATACATTACCATGTGTGTTTTATTAGCAGTAGATACAGTAACATGGATGTTTTATTAGCAGTGGATACATTACCATGTGTGTTTTATTAGCAGTAGATACAGTAACATGGATGTTTTATTAGCAGTGGATACATTACCATGTGTGTTTCATTAGCAGTGGATGCAGTAACATGGGGTGTTTTATTAGCAGTAGATACAGTAACATGGGGTTTTATTAGCAGTGGATACATTACCATGTGTGTTTTATTAGCAGTAGATACAGTAACATGGATGTTTTATTAGCAGTGGATACATTACCATGTGTGTTTTATTAGCAGTAGATACAGTAACATGGATGTTTTATTAGCAGTGGATACATTACCATGTGTGTTTCATTAGCAGTGGATGCAGTAACATGGGTGTTTTTTTAGCAGTAGATACAGTAACATGGGTGTTTTATTAGCAGTGGATACAGTAACATGTGTGTTTCACCAGCGGTTGATTCAGTAACAAGGGTGTTTCACTAGCAGTGGATACTGTAACATGTGTGTTTCACCAGCAGTGGATACTGTAACATGTGTGTTTCACCAGCAGTGGATACAGTAACATGGGTTTTTCACCAGCAGTGGATACAGTAACATGGGTTTTTCACCAGCAGTGGATACAGTAACATGGTTGTTTCACCAGCAGTGGATACAGTAACATGGTTGTTTCACCAGCAGTGGATACAGTAACATGGTTGTTTCACCAGCAGTGGATACAGTAACATGGGTTTTTCACCATCAGTGGATACAGTAACATGGTTGTTTCACCAGCAGTGGATACAGTAACATGGGTGTTTCACTAGCAGTAGGATAGGCATAAAAGCATCTGCTGCCTGTGATTATGGAGCAGAAAGACAGACCCCTAAGAACATACTGCAGTACTGCCCTTACCTCTCCCAGCAAAGACTGTGGATCAGGCCCAGGGGATCCACATTGCGAGAGAAGCTATGGGGGACCTGTGGCGACCTTAAAAGCACAATCCTATTTGTGACCCAGACGGGACTCAATATTTAGCATGACTGATGTCGAACGCAGAAAAAGAAGAACTAGCAGTGAGTGCAGTAATCTGAGACAAAATGTTCGAATCATGATACATTCTACTCCTCAAATTACCATCAAGTAAATACACAAAGGTTAAAAACTGCCCATATTTACAGCCAGTATACTAGCCTATCGGTGGATCCTTTCATCAGGGTGTTGACATGTGTGTCTGTGTCACAGCCGACACTATATTAGATAACCATAATCAGACTATATTTCCCAGACTTCAGGTTTCTATGTAACTCTCTAGCCCCAATCTGTCACTGTTTAACTTTAACGCTGAATGCGAGATTTGTTCTTCTTCTCATCCATGACGTGTTGATTCTACAGACTACAGTTCAGGAGGGAACCATCGCCCACTTACCTAGCTAACACACAGTCACAAACCAGTATGAAGTTTTCATCATGCTTGTCCGTGTATCAACATGTGGCCAGTTAAAACAAAGGCGAAAGGCCGTGCCTCGGCCGAACTACACACATAGAGCCATGTGTCATGTTGCTGATGATCTCCCGAGGGTCAGCTTACAGCACACGGTTCTCTTGTGTGCTCACCATCCTTGATTGGTGCGCATTTATGGGAAATCCAGAACTGAAAAAAAAATCACATCCGATGGGGCCTAGGTCAGGTAATTGTCGCGAGTCTTGGTTATAAGATTACAACAGACGACTTGACCCCATCACTGCTTCGTTCCTCTGCCCGTTAAATTGCGTCGAAAACCCGCGAATAAATTGTCAGTCGCATCCACATTTTGAAGCTTGCACACGCACATTAAAAAATGCCAAAGGTAGCTAGCTGATTGTCCCGCGCCAGAAAGCCGTAATTCTTTTTCTTCTTTTCCACCTTGTACCTCATCTGAGTGTCAGAAAATAAAAGGGGGGGGGGGGGTGTAACATTCGCCTATGATCTCTGCAAACAGCACTATTAAGATTGAAGGGTCCTAAACCTGACAACTCCAGTAGAACATTGTATGTGTACACTGTATGTGTACACTGCATGTGTACATGTGCTATTCTTCCTCTCAAATGTTCTTTCTGGCTGGATTCACACTTCTACATCCTCCAAAGTTCGCTTGAAATAGATTATATAGACCTACAATGTTGTCTCTGGTTTGTACTTAACAGTCTGTGTAATTCAATCAATGATCCGTCAAAATGGGCTGTCATCGGTGTTTATCTTGGCCATACATTTTGCTTTGTTTTGTTATATTTAGGACAGTCGTGGAGGATTTGATCTGTTGTCTCCGGTACCAGTCCACATGTGCTGATTCGCCATTCTTAGATTATAAGTACATTTAGCTGCTAAGTCGATGATGTCCTGCTGTAAGGCGTGGAATAATAACTTGCTCTAGTCTGTCCATCAAATAGTCATCGTCTTTTGCCGTTTTTGGTGGCTTTCTGATTGATTTGATTATTCTCTTCTTCTGCTGAAAAGATACTGCTAGGCTTCATTTGCACTTTCCTTAGCTAGTTTATCAGCTCTGAAATTTCAAGTAACTTCACAATGGGACGGTACCCATTGCATAGTTGCCCTACACTGGCTGCCTAGTTTGGAGAGAAGTGTTCGTATACCAGGTAGTGTTCCAGCTTGGAATGTCTGAAGTACAGCTCTTGCATCTGTCAGAAATAGCACAGGCTGGGAAAGATGACATATATTGAACTGTGTCTCTGCTGCTATTTTGGTGGCTTGAACTTTATCATCAAAGTTGTGAAAGGGCTTTCCTGTTGGTATTTTACTTGTATATCTGGTATTGTTTAGATGCTCAATGTACACCCCTGCTCCCCCATTTCTGCCTGCAAACAGGGAACACCCTGTGAAGCTTTGGCTGTAGGCAAGGGTCAGAGGCTGAAAAGAGTAAAATCGTGGATGGCTCAAGCAGAAGACACTATAAGACAAGTATGTATGCTGGAGAATATTGGGCGAGGAGAGAAGTTGGTCAGAGAACCAGAGGAAACGTCTGACATGTGTATGATAACATTGGGCCAGGAGTGCAGAGAGTGGCCAGCGGGTGCTACGGAGGCTGAAGTCCAACAGTTGATTCACGACATTTCACGCCCAGGTGATCTGATTATCTGTACAGATGGTTCGGTGCTGAGAGGAAAAGTGCCTGGGGGTTGGCAGTGAAAGCTAATGAAAAAGCTTTAGTGCAAGACAGCCTGTCATACGACACCACAACATCTAGCCTGAGATTAGAGGTGGAGGTTGTAACTGCAACTCTCCGTTGGCTAGATGCATACACATGTCGTAACTGTAACAGACTCTGAAAGCATGCTGAGGATGGTGAAGACGGGAGTGCTTCGAGCAGAGTGGCAAGCTTCATTTGGAACGTTACGGGAAGTATGCATACTTTGGATCTGTTCTCCAGGCCATGCCGGCGTAGTGGGTAACGAACAGGCAGACAGATTGGCTTGATCTGCATCACTCGGTGGTGAATTGATACATGACAAGGCAGATGTGGTTAGGGCCCTTTGGAAACAATCAACGAAATCAGTAGAGAAACAAGATTATTATGACCTGGAGAGAATAAGGTACCTGGGTGTAACCAGAGGTCTTGCCGGGTAACTTAATCCAGTCCCATCAGTATTGGAACTCTGCGCTGGCTGCTGAAGATGAGGACGGAGCATGCATAGGATTGCTCCCAGTGTTGTGATGTCAATTTTTGACTCAACTCAACTCAGCTCAAAGTTCTTTTGAGCGTCTCTGATATTTAGCGTGGTCGACCTATGGCTCTGTTACCACTGTATCTGCATGACATTACTTTCTGTGTGCCCTGTCTGCTGCCAGTCTTGTTACATGGCCAAATCATTTGATCAGCTGTTTAGTTACAAAGTTCAGTATTGGTCCTGTGCCGACTCTCTTCTTGATATGATCGTTTCTAAGTCGATCTTTCCTCGTACACCTCGTAGGTAACATTCTCATTTCCTGTTGTGTCTACTTTCCTTCTGTTTTCTGAAGACAAGTGTCCATGTTTGACACTGATAGCAGAGCGTTGGTAAAAAAAAAATGTGTTAAACAGTATTGTTTGAGTGTTCAGATTCGCAGGCTGGCATTTCAAAATTGGATCCATTTGTTTGATTACTTAGTTCATTGTTCCGTCTTGTTTGATTACTTAGTTCATTCTTCCGTCTTGTTTGAATACTTAGTTCATTGTTCCGTCTTGTTTGATTACTTAGTTCATTGTTCCGTCTTGTTTGATTACTTAGTTCATTCTTCCGTCTTGTTTGATTACTTAGTTCATTGTTCCGTCTTGTTTGATTACTTTTTTGTTCCGTCTTGTTTGATTACTTCCGTCTTGTTTGATTACTTAGTTCATTGTTCCGTCTTGTTTGATTACTTAGTTCATTGTTCCGTCTTGTTTGATTACTTAGTTCATTGTTCCGTCTTGTTTGATTACTTAGTTCATTGTTCCGTCTTGTTTGATTACTTAGTTCATTGTTCCGTCTTGTTTGATTACTTAGTTCATTGTTCCGTCTTGTTTGATTACTTAGTTCATTGTTCCGTCTTGTTTGATTACTTAGTTCATTGTTCCGTCTTGTTTGATTACTTAGTTCATTCTTCCGTCTTGTGCAAGTAGCCCTCCCCAGATTTGTAAATTCATTCGCCTGCTTTAACTGGTGTTTATTTTTTTGATATAGGTCGTTGTTCCTTGTCTAGAGAATGTCATCACTACGCTGATTTCATGTCATAGCTGTCTCATTCTCAGTGGAATTTATTGAAATGTTGATGTTGTTGTACTGCTGTTGGTACGCAGAAAAATGTCAAAAAGGACCAGTTTTATCTGTGTACATAATTTTCGTTTTCTCTAATGTCAAGAACACATTTTGATCTTCACTGTGCTTTTGGACAGAAAATATAAAATTTGCTATTTCCTTCACGCTGTTCGAAAGGAGGGCTGTGTCATCCATGAGTTCCAAGATCGGGTGTCCACCAATTTTAATCGGATCATAACTGTCACAAGTCTGGTCATTTTTGACATTTCTCATTATATTTTCTGTGTTTATATTAAAAAGGTATAGTGAGAGAATGCACCCCTGCCTCACTTCTTTGTGCATCTCGAACGAATCCGATGTTTCACCAGTTCTGATGGCTGCTTGTTCATGATAGAGATGTTCAATGTAATGAACTAACTGAGCTAAAAACCCCGTAGTTTTTTTTTATAGTCCACAGTTTATGATGCTGGACACAAACAAACGCTTTAATACTAAAAAAAAAAAAAACAACACATTAAGATCTAGTTTGTATTCTATGCATTTTTCACATTTTTTTTTCCATATCAAAAATGTGATCCATAGTTACTCAACCCTCTATGACACCAGCTAGTGCTTCATGTAGAGGGTGGTCTGTGTCTCTACCCTCTATGACACCATCTAGTAGCTCATATTGTAATTTCCTTTCAATCATCTTCATGATTCCAACAAACAGTGACCATGAATAGCAAAAAACTTGAAAATGTACAACATTTCACATATCTTGGCAGTGTGGTGTCTCAACTGTGAGGGGCACAGCAAGATATAGAATCACTCCCGTACAAAGCTAGAGCTGCTTTTAGAAAGATGAGGCAAATATAGAAATTCATCAGTTACTTCAGAGGAACGAAACTCCGACACGAGCATCATTTTGCCAGTTTTGCTTTATGGAGGAGAATGCTGGAGAATGACCAAAAAGGATGAGCACAAGCTATCCACCTTCTGGAAAGATAAAATGTTAAACATTAAACTACTTCAAGCCACAGGCCTATACAATGTTGACAGTATGATAACCAACAGAAGATGGAAATGGCTTGGTCACTATATAAGAATAAATCCTGATATACCTGCCAAAACATCGCTCACAAGGAAACCAAAGGGATAGAGAAACGAATGATGAAGAGTGACCTGAGTTCTGCATCTTTGACATGGAAACTGCACTGAAGATTGCACAAGACAGGAAAGCAAAGAAGGTCTTCTCGAAAGCCTTAAGTGCCTCTAGGAAAAAGAGAATTGATGATGATACATTGCCACACACCTGCATAAATATATGTGCTCATTTGTATGCCTTCACCTGTATATCTGTATAGAGCCACACTGCACACAGACACACCGCACACAGACACACCGCACACAGACACACCGCACACAGACACACCGCACACAGACACACCGCACACAGACACAATAAACATGTCTACAAGATGATGTTTACAGAAGGCGTTTATTAAACAGGTCAGGACTGATATCTTTTGGCAGTTGATGACATCTCTTGAAGACTTCTGTTAAGAAGGACAGCCATATTTCCTCACGAGTCAAGTCTGCTACCTTCTCAACGACATCGAGGGGCCGTTTCCGTGGCTGTTTGAGGAAGTGTACCTGAGATATTGCCAAGTCTTGTAGCATCTCCTGGGCGGGTTGTGAAACAGCTCTTGTTGTCTGATCTTTCCTGGCGTCGATGACATAAAATATAAATCTTACAAGATTGTTTTCAATGAGATAGCTGCGGGGTTGCCCTTGATTGTGTTCTTCAGGATACGCAGGGGAGACAAAAGAAAATGAAAAACGAAAGGGGTGGAAAAGGGGGGGGGGGGAGGGTTAAACCTGTTACTGAATAGAACATTTCTTTGGGGAAGCCTCTTCAACTTCTGGCGAGTTTTCCACGTAGCTTTGTATGTCTCTGCCGGTCAGTGCAGCGTCGCTGAACGTGTTGACCAACTTTCCTCGGGAGTAGAGTTTCAGGACGGGGAAGGTTTTGATGCCTTGCTTTATACAGAGTTCACACTCCTTGGTGCAGTCCACGGCAGCATAAGCGTGGCCCTCTCGCCTTGTGGAGCATGCAGCCTGCAAAGAAAACAATGCGGCAACAATTTAGCTACATAATATCTTTGACATGGTTGTCTGTCTGTTTATTTACGTTAGCCGTCCGTAACCTCTGGTGGCAAGTCGTGACTGTTCGTCCATTTCTGGACTTTCATCTTGTTTGAGTCTCAAGCTTTGCGTGTGTGTCTCGTTAATAGAACCGAGGTTAGTCACACTTGCCTGCAGTCTTCAGTTACCTTGCCTATCAGTCAGATACCCTGCTACTTGGAAGGCGTTGTCAATCTAATCTTTAGGATGATTGGACAGTCTCAACTGTTTTGCTGCCACACAGTAGGGACATGCGTTGGCAAGGTGCAGAGAAACACAGAATCATGTACACAGGTGGGAGAGAACATACAAATGGTGTGAATATCATTCGTGACCTACAATGTGCAAAAACTGTTGAAGGAAATTGAACTATTTCAGACAAAGTGTTATTAGTAAAGACCTATAGAAGATAGCTTGATATAAACCTAGTACAGGTGTATGCACCAACTGCAGAAAGCTCAGAAAATAACATTGATGGGCTATCCTCCGAATAACGGTCCCAAATTTTCCAGGTTGAAAAAATACACTAACAGGGCCTCAGTCACATGTAAATTGCGGACTTCTTTCCGGCGACTACACCGCATACCGCGGAAAATCTTCCGCAGAGTTAAAGTCTGAATTAGATGGCTGGGACTCACAAGCAACAGCTACCGCATCTCCTGCATCTGCCTCTGTTTTATTTGCTGGTGAGTCCCAGCCATCTAGTTAGCCCGCAGCGTTGGAGACACTCGGCGGTGGCGGTGGCTTTCTGCTATCGGAGGATAGCCAGTTGATGAATTATATAAGGATTTAGACAAGGCTTTTGATCAGTGCAATAATTTCGAAGTTTTCGATGCAAAAGTTGGAAATGAAAAAGAAAGTTTGTGAAGTCAGCGGTGGCTATGGCCTAGGAGGAACGAATGCGAGAGAAGAAAGATGACTAGCCTGGGCTAAGTCACATAACATGATAATTGGTAACACTTGGTTCAAACACCCCCTCGTCGACTGTAGACTTGGAGAAAACCAGGCGAAAATGTCCGCAATCAGACTGATTATATATTGATTTCAAGAAGATTCAGGAGCAGTTTAAATGGAGCAAAGACTAGACGACGAAAAGACTGCTATTGTGGTCATGGTCCGGTGATAGTAAAGTTTAGAATAAAACCGAAGCCTACAGTGAAGACCCCACAGAAAATCAGGTTACATTTATAAATACTAAAAAAAATGATAACGAAGTTAAGCAACAGTACAGTTTCACTGTGCAAAACCAATATAATTCATTGGGAATTATACAAACTATTGATGAACAATGGGATATACTGCACCAGTCAATTCAGCAGACAACAGAGCTTCTTCCTCCAACAGAAGCTTGCTAACAAGAAACTGATGCCAAATGAAATTCTGCAAATGGTGTATGAGAGAAGAAAAAAAATGAAAATGACTATTGTACAATACGTAAAGAAAAAGTGAACAAATGCAAAGAGGCTATGGAAACCTGGCTAAATCAGAGATTGAGATTGACAGAGATTGGGAAAAATCAAGGGAAAGAATAACATTGCATGGACCAACAGATCAGTCACATGGAAGAAGTGATGTCTCATCACTGAGTGTGTGCAATCGAATCCAGGTACAATATTAATCGATCAAAGTGAGGTAACTGAAAGATGGACAGGACGCTTGAGGCATCTGTACGATGATAATTGACCACAAGTATATTTGCAGGACATCTGTGTAGCTCCACCAACACTGGCTTCAGAAGCATCACACGAACAAAGGAAAGAAGACACCTGGGCCAGGCGAAATAATTTCAAATTAAAATAATAATAAAATTGTTAAATGGCATTTACATTTGTGGGTACACACCTAATGACCTATTAAAATCTACATTTATTGCTCTGCCAAAGAAACCAGGCACTTTAAATGTGAAGACATAAGTCTTATGCAACAAAAGTTTTACTGAGAAAAATTATTTGAAGAATGAGAAACAAGATTAAATCAGAAATGAATACAGAAAAGTGTGGATGTGTAGAAGGGAAAGGTTCAAGCAATGGCATTTACACCATCACAACTCTTTCAGAAACAATCTTTACTTTTGCTTCTTTGAAAAGAGGAAAGCATTTGATTGTGCCAGACATAAAAAAAAAAAAAAAAAAATTACTCAAAAAGTTGATGGAAAAGATTTACGAATTATAAAGAACAGCAAATAGCTTCTACTAAAAAAAGAAGCAATTTGGGAACATTTGAGAGCATAAAGAGGGGAGTATGACAAGGATGTGTACTATCACCTGATTTATTTTTACCATGCAGTGAATATATAATGAGATCTATCATGCATATGGCAGAAATTGTGGTTGGTGGTCACAACATACACAAAATAGGTTATGCTAATGACACGGTATTGATAGCGACAAGTCAGAAAGAACTATAGGAATTAATAGATACGGTGATGGTAGAAAGTGATAAAATGGGCCTCGGTTTCAATAATTGAAAGACATAAGTAATGATGATTACCAAACAAAGAATAGTGCCTCAATGTATAATAAAATAACAAGCCGAACGATATTTGGAGGCATTGAAGATGTGGGTTTCCAGACCAATCCTTAGGATTCCTTGGATATCTAAGAACATCAGGAAGAGATAGTCATGGTTTGTGTGTGTGTGTGTGTGTGTGTGTGTGTGTGTGTGTGTGGGTCATGTTATGAGAAGAGGGAAAATGATGCATGTTATGATCACTAGAGAGATCTGAGGAAAGAGAGAGGAAGACAGCGTGAGAAGATTCTTGACAGCATTTTGTCATGGCATGAAGGTGTGTCAACACACGAACTGATACACGCAGGTGCGTATCGCAGATTGTGAAGAGGCATGAACGCCCTCGCCAGTTGGCAAGGCACTTGATGATGATGATGATGATGATGATGATGATGATGATGATTAGGACGATGACGTCAATAGAATTCTCGATCAACAGATTCACGAACCGTTGCCTTTCAATGTAAGGTTCGACGGGTGGGGGCCGCTCATTATACAGTGAGTTCTTTACCTTTACGATGCCACCGCTGTTGGGGAAAGAGGGGGAGGGGGAGCTGATGAGTACCAATTGTTGTCTGGACTCTACGCCTCTGGGGACCACCAGCTCTAAGATCCTCTGTTTTCTCTGCTTAGGCCAGCAAAGGACATTACCTGAGGTACACGACGAGGACGTGGTGCAGGAGACAGAGTCTTGAACCAGGGTCGGTGAAACCAGCACAAAAAGACATGGCGCCCGAAGTGAGGTAAGGTATCCACTTGAACAACTGACAGCGAACCTAACTTTCCCGAGATCGCCCGGCCCTAAAGTTACATTTAACATGATCACACCTGCATTAGGTTTGCCAGTTCAAGTTCACGTCCAGAGGATCCATTTTATTACACAGGAATGTCCCACTGAGTTCAGTCTCCCTTCTCAAAATGGTAGCCTCCAGACCAGAGCCACGCAGCAAGCACTACCTTCCTAGCTTCAGTTATGACCCTTAGGGATCTCCGTACTAATGCCCCTCTTAGATAAAAGCTCAGGTTGTGGAGCCACATCCCACACACCAGTTCTGGCCTCTCAAGTACAACCATTGTTTGTATGTGTTTAATTACCTAATAGAGACCACTACGATTATGTGCACGTAGTCAGTGCCACTTGACAGCGTTAAGAGAACAGAAAGAAAAACAAAAACAACATCAACAACAGAAACAGAGAGAAAACACAGAAACAGCATCAACAGACACATATAACGCAGCTATAGATGACGACGGCGAAACAGTGTAATCAAACCGTTACCTTTTTTATGTTGATCCGAGCCCAGTTACAGTCGGAATCAAACGGATTGTAAAAGAGCACCATGGTAGCATCCCAGTGTTTGATGAACTTCTTGAACATGTCCTTCTTCAGCCCGGCCACATTCTGCGAGTCTACATACGGGTCATTGCACAGGGGAGGAAGTGGCTTAGTCCGCTGACCTCTTCCTGCTTTGGTATGGGTTATTGCAGGATGTTCGCCTTCTCGCCTCAGTGAGACTGGTGCTTCTGTCAGTGGCGGCCCTTGAAAGATAATCAGTGGAGCTGCAGCGCTGGTAGTTTGTTGTGTCCTCTGTTGCTTTTGTCCATAACCGAGACTTTTCAGGAGTTGTAACTGTTGGGGGTCAATTTCGTGTTCAGCAAGTATTTTGGGAGAGCCGGAACTCGACCTCCATGACTTAGCCATGGCAGCTGCTGACTGTCAGACTAGATCGGTTACGGTGAAGTCACTTTATGGTTTCAAGTAGACTCAGGTCTGGTTTAGATGGTTTTGCGTGGATTCAGGTCTCGTTTAGATGCTTTCGTCTGGATTCAGGTGGCTTTTAGATGGTTTCGGGTAAACTGAGGTGGCTTATAGATGGTTTTGGATGTATTCAGGTAACCTTTAGATGGTTTCCAGTGGATGTCGGGCTATTGTTTGTACAGCGTAGTCTAGTCGCGGAAATAGTTGTGTCTTAGAAGGAAAAAGAGATGCATGGTATTTCGAGAGGAGGACCGGCAAGGGGAAATAACTAGATGAAGTTGTAGGTAGTCGGTAGCGACATCATCGAGACATTGGCAAACACTTTGTTCTACCAGCGGACCAGATTCTCCTGTCTGTGGTGTCTGTGTGCATCGCAGAGCTGCTGATGGTAATGCATTACCTGGGCAGAGCAGAGGTTTCGGTTGCAGGTAAACTATCTCTTGGTGTCAGAGCCATGCAGGTGATAGATGTGGAGCCGGAGATGCCAGGCCGTGTTCCGGCCTAACGAACCATTGAAGTGAGTTGTATCGCGTCATGACGTCACATGGTCATATTCTGCGGCGCTTGGTGCGTTCAGGTGCGTGGTCCATTTCCTGGTGTGCACTTCTTTGTGTATACAATCTGTAGCAAAAACACATAGCATGACAGACGTGTATGGCGTACGTATCAACAAGAGTTGAATGAGAGTACAACACCAGGAAGACAAATAAGACGGTGATGAAACAATATGCCTCGGGTATTCAACTGGACTAAGAAAATCAGTTCGAAAGGCGGGTGATGTATTCAGCAATCAGCCTCAAGGACCCGGCATGCTGAAGGAAAAAGAAGTTGATTGATTTGTTTCGATTTAATTCAAGAACCAACATCACAGCACTCAGGGCGTTCCCATAAGCGCTCAGTTCTCATCTTCAACAGCCAGTGAAGAGTTCCGATACTAATGGTGCCAGTAACATTCTGATGAAACGTCCGTCCCGACTTTCCTCTGAGCCTCGAGTATCTGCCAGAATCTCTCGTCATACCTCCTTTCGCCATCAGTCTCACCAGACTGTGGTGATCCATCTGCTTATCCGAACTGTACACTCTCTCCCACAAGGTACTAACCACGTCTGCCTTATCATGCATCAGCTGTGCAGAGCCAGTCAGTCTGTTCGCCTGTTCATTTCCCAACACACCGGTGAAAAAATCCAGAAAATACTCCTTACCCGTGTCCTCCGCAGCGAAGCATGCCACTGTGCACTAGGCATACCTGTTCTGATCTTCCTCAGCATGCTTTCTGAATCAGTTACAATTACAATGTGTGTGTGTCGTGTTCTCTAGCCAGCGGAAAGCTGCAGTGACCGCCTCTACCTCCATTCTTAAGCTCGATGTTGTGGTATCATACGCTAGGCTCTCCTGTACCAAATGTCGACCATTAAACTTTGCCTAAAATCCCAAGCAATTCTTTTGCCTCTTGACACTGAACCGTCTGTGTAAATGATCAAATCCTTTAAGCGAGCAGTATCTTGAATTAATTGCTAAATTTCCACCTCTGTGGCACCTGCTGGCCAGTCTCGGCATTCCTGGCTCAGCGTGATTATGACTCTACACAAGTCTGACTGCTCAGGTGGCACTTTGACCCACTCCTCTTCTCGCCTAATGTTCTCAAGGATGCAAGCCTGTCTGATTGTGTCTTCTACCTGAGACATCCATGATTTCCCTCTTATCAGACGCTGACTATTAACTGCAACCAGAGCTTCGTGCAAAAGGTCGTCTGTGTCTGCAGCTACCCTGATATGACTTCGCCTGCAGCACCTTGTGCCTACCTGCAACCGTCGGCAAACCAAGGATGTATCGCATACACACCACTGAGGTGTCTCTGGTGCAACCCAGAATGACCTCCTTAGCTGCGTTCTGTATGCGCTCTAGTTTGTCCATCAACTCTTTGAGACGGTAAGCAGTCCCAGACCACAATCCACTTCTTAAGTGCACTAAGTCCTTTTTGGCATCTCGTCACAACACTCTCCACATGGTCCTTAAATGACAGGCTCCTGTCAAATGATACTTCAGTCTGAAAAAGGAGGTGGGAAAGAAGAAGAAGAAAAGAGGAAGAAGAAGAAGAAGAAAAAAAGAAGAAGCAGAAGAAGAAGAAGAAGAAGAAGAAGAAGAAGAAGAAGAAGAAGAAGAAGAAGAAGAAGAAGAAGAAGAAGAAGAAGAAGAAGAAGAAGAAGAAGAAAAAGAAGAAGAAGAAGAAGAAGAAGAAGAAGAAGAAGAAGAAGAAGAAGAAGAAGAAGAAGAAGAAGAAGAAGAAAAGAGGAAGAAGAAGAAAAGAGGAAGAAGAAGAAGAAGAAAAAAAGAAGAAGCAGAAGAAGAAGAAGAAGAAGAAGAAGAAGAAGAAGAAGAAGAAGAAGAAGAAGAAGAAGAAGAAGAAGAAGAAGAAGAAGAAGAAGAAGAAGAAGAAGAAGAAGGAGAAGAAGAGGAGGAGGAAAAAAAAGAAAAGAAGAAGTTGAAGAAGAAGAAGAAGAAGAAGAAGAAGAAGAAGAAGAAGAAGAAGAAGAAGAAGAAGAAGAAGAAGAAGAAGAAGAAGAAGAAGAAGAAATAGAAGAAGAGAAGAAGAAGAAGAAAGAAGAAGAAGAAGAAGAAGAAGAAGAAGAAGAAGAAGAAGAAGAAGAAGAAGAAGAAGAAGAAGAAGAAGAAAAAGAAGAAGAAGAAGAAGAAGAAAGAAGAAGAAGAAGAAGAAGAAGAAGAAGAAGAAGAAGAAGAAGAAGAAGAAGAAGAAGAAGAAGAAGAAAAAAAAGAAGAAGAAGAGAAGAAGAAGAAGAAAGAGGAAGAAGAAGAAGAAGAAAAAAAAAAGAAGAAGAAGAAGAAGAAGAAGAAGAAGAAGAAGAAGAAGAAGAAGAAGAAGAAGAAGAAGAAGAAGAAGAAGAAGAAGAAGAAGAAGAAGAAGAAAGAAGAAGAAGAAGAGAAGAAGAAGCAGAAGAAGAAGAAAAAAGAAGAAGAAGAAGAAGAAGAAGAAGAAGAAGAAGAAGAAGAAGAAGAAGAAGAAGAAGAAGAAGAGGAAGAAGAAGAAGAAGAAGCAGAAGAAGAAGAAGAAGAAGAAGAAGAAGAAGGAGAAGAAGAGGAGGAGGAAAAAAAGAAAAGAAAAAGAAGTGGAAGAAGAAGAAAAAGAAGAAGAAGAAGAAGAAGAAGAAGAAATAGAAGAAGAAGAAGAAGAAGAAGAAGAAGAAGAAGAAGAAGAAGAAGAAGAAGAAGAAGAAGAAGAAGAAGAAGAAGAAGAAGAAGAAGAAGAAGAAGAAGAAGAAGAAGAAGAAGAAGAAGAAGAAGAAGAAGAAGAAGAAAAGAAAAAGAAAAAGAAGAAGAAGAAGAAGAAGAAAGAAGAAGAAGAAGAAGAAGAAGAAGAAGAAGAAAAGAAGAAAAAGAAGAAGAAGAAGAAGAAGAAGAAGAAGAAGAAGAAGAAGAAGAAGAAGAAGAAGAAGAAGAAGAAGAAGAAGAAGAAGAAGAAGAAGAAGAAGAAGAAGAAGAAGAAGAAGAAGAAGAAGAAGAAGAAGAAGAAGAGGAAGAAGAAGAAGAGGAAGAAGAAGATAAATCATTGGTGGTCATGTTGGTTGTCAAGAGCCCTCTGTCTCGTTGAGAGTTGACTAGGTCAGATACAGAAAAGCTCTAGGGCATGTTATCATTTGTTTCACGTTTGCTCTCTTAATAAACCCCCCCCCCCCTTTTTTTCCTCTAAACGTTATCACCACCACAACACTTGTCTCTCTCCACATCCACCATAGCATTGCCGTGTCTCTCTCTCCACATCCACCATATCATTGACTGGTCTCTCTCTCCACATCAACCATATCATTGCCTTGTCTCTCTCTCCACATCCACCATACCATTGCCATGTCTCTCTCTCCACATCCACCATATCATTGCCGTGTCTCTCTCCACATCGACCATATCATTGCCTTGTCTCACTCCACATCCACCATATCATTGCCATTTCTCTCTCCACATCCACCATATCATTGCATTGTCTCTCTCCACATCCACCATATCATTGCCTTGTCTCTCTCTCCACATCCACCATATCATTGCATTGTCTCTCTCCACATCCACCATATCATTGCCATGTCTCTCTCCACATCCACCATATCATTGCCTTGTCTCTCTCCACATCCACCATATCATTGCCTTTTCTCTTTCTCCACATCCACCATATCATTGCCTTGTCTCTTTCTCCACATCCACCATATCATTGACTGGTCTCTCTCTCCACATCCACCATATCATTGCCTTGTCTCTCTCTCCACATCCACCATATCATTGACTGGTCTCTCTCTCCACATCCACCATATCATTGACTGGTCTCTCTCCCCACATCCACCATATCATTGCCTTGTCTTTCTTCACATCCACCATATCATTGACTGGTCTCTCTCCACATTCACCACATCATTGCCTTGTCTCTCCACATCCACCATATCATTGCCTTGTCTCTATCCACATCCACCATATAATTGATTGGTCTCTCTCCCCATCCACCATATCATTGACTTGTCTCTCTCCACATCCACTATATCATTGCCTTGTCTCTCTCCACATCCATCATATCATTGCCTTGTCTCTCTCCACATCCACCATATCATTGCCGCGTCTCTCTCCACATCCATCATATCATTGACTGGTCTCTCTCCATATCCACCATATCATTGCCAGGTCTCTCTCCACATCCACCATATCATTGACTGTTATCTCTCCACATCCATCATATCATTGACTGGTCTCGCTCCATATCACCATATCATTGACTGGTCTCTCTCCACATCCACCATATCATTGCCTTGTCTCTCTCCACATCCACCATATCATTGAATTGTCTCTCTCCACATCCACCATATCATTGCCATGTCTCTCTCCACATCCAACATATCATTGCTTTGTCTCTCTCCACATCCATCATATCATTGACTGGTCTCTCTCCACATCCACCATATCATTGCCTTGTCTCTTTCTCCACATCCACCATATCATTGCCTTGTCTCTTTCTCCACATCCACCATATCATTGCCATGTCTCTCTCCACATCCAACATATCATTGCTTTGTCTCTCTCCACATCCATCATATCATTGACTGGTCTCTCTCCACATCCATCATATCATTGAATTGTCTCTCTCCACATCCACCATATCATTGCCTTGTCTCTCTCCACATCCATCATATCATTGACTGGTCTCTCTCCACATCCATCATATCATTGCCTTGTCTCTTTCTCCACATCCACCATATCATTGCCTTGTCTCTCTCCACATCCACCATATCATTGCCTTGTCTTTCTCCACATACACCATATCATTGCCTTGTCTCTCTCTCCACATCCATCATATCATTGCTTTGTCTCTCTCCACATCCATCATATCATTGACTGGTCTCTCTCCACATCCACCATATCATTGTCTTGTCTCTTTCTCCACATCCACCATATCATTGTCTTGTCTCTTTCTCCACATCCACCATATCATTGCCATGTCTCTCTCCACATCCAACATATCATTGCTTTGTCTCTCTCCACATCCATCATATCATTGACTGGTCTCTCTCCACATCCATCATATCATTGAATTGTCTCTCTCCACATCCACCATATCATTGCCTTGTCTCTCTCCACATCCATCATATCATTGACTGGTCTCTCTCCACATCCATCATATCATTGCCTTGTCTCTTTCTCCACATCCACCATATCATTGCCTTGTCTCTCTCCAAATCCACCATATCATTGCCTTGTCTTTCTCCACATCCACCATATCATTGCCTTGTCTCTCTCTCCACATCCATCATATCATTGCCTTGTTTCTCTCCACATCCACCATATCATTGACTAGTCTCTCTACACATCCACCATATCATTGCCGTGTCTCTCTCCACATCCACCATATAATTGCCTTGTCTCTCTCCACATCCACTATATCATTGCCTTGTCTCTCTCTCCACATCCACCATATCATTGCCTTGTCTCTCTCTCCACATCCACCATATCATTGCCTTGTCTCTCTCTCCACATCCACCATATCATTGCCTTATCTCTCTCTCCACATCCACCATATCATTGCCTTGTCTCTCTCTCCACATCCACCATATCATTGCCTTGTCTCTCTCTCCACATCCACCATATCATTGCCTTGTCTCTCCCTCCACATCCACCATATCATAGCCTTGTTTCTCTCTCCACATCGACCATATCATTGCATTGTCTCCCTCTCCACATCCACCATATAATTGCATTGTCTCTCTCCACATCCACCATATCGTTGCCTTGTCTCTCTCTCCACATCCACCATATCATTGCATTGTCTCTCTCTCCACATCTTCCATATCATTGCATTGTCTCTCTCTCCACATCCACCATATCATTGCCTTGTTTCTCTCACAACATCGACCATATCATTGCCGTGTCTCTCTCTCTAAATCGACCATATCATTGCCTTGTTTCTCTCTCCACATCCACCATATTAATGCCTTGTCTCTCTCTCCACATCCACCATATCATTGCATTGTCTCTCTCTCTCCATATCCACTATATCATTGACTTGTCTCTCTCTCCACATCGACCATATCATTGCCTTGTCTCTCTCTCCCCATCCACCATATCATTGCCGTGTATCTCTCTCCACATCCACCATATCATTGCATTGTCTCTCTCTCCACATCCACCATATCATTGCCTTGTCTCTCAACATCCACCAAATAATTGCCTTGTCTCTCTCCATATCCACGTTATCATTGCCTTGTCTCTCTCTCTCCACATCCACCATATCATTGCCTTGTATATCTCTCCACATCCACCATATCATTGCCTTGTCTCTCTCTCCACATCCACCATATCATTGCCTTGTCTCTCTCTCCACATCCACCATATCATTGCCTTGTCTCTCTCTCTCTCCATATCCACCATATCATTGCATTGTCTCTCTCTCCACATCCACCATATCATTGCCTTGTCTCTCAACATCCACCATATAATTGCCTTGTCTCTCTCCATATCCACGTTATCATTGCCTTGTCTCTCTCTCTCCACATCGACCATATCATTGGCTTGTCTCTCTCTCTCCACATCCACCATATTAATGCCTTCTCTCTCTCTCCACATCGACCATATCATTGCCTTGTTTCTCTCTCCACATCCACCATATCATTGCCTTGTTTCTCTCTCCACATCCACCATATTAATGCCTTGTCTCTCTCTCCACATCCACCATATCATTGCATTGTCTCTATTTCCATATCCACCATATCATTGACCTGTCTCTCTCTCCACATCGACCATATCATTGCCTTGTCTCTCTCTCCACATCCACCATATCATTGCACTGTCTCTCTCTCCACATCCACCATATCATTGCCTTGTCTCTCAACATCCACCATATAATTGCCTTGTCTCTCTCCATATCCACGTTATCATTGAATTGTCTCTCTCCCTCCACATCCACCATATCATTGCCTTCTCTCTCTCCACATCCACCATATCATTGCCTTGTCTCTCTCTCCACATCCACCGTATCATTGCCTTGTCTCTCTCTCCACATCCACCATATCATTGCCTTGTCTCTCTCTTTCCATATCCACCATATCATTGCCTTGTCTCTCTATCCACATCCACCATATCATTGCCGTGTTTCTCTCTCCACATCCACCATATCATTGCCTTGTTTCTCTCTCCACATCCACCATATCATTGCCTTGTCTCTCTCTCCACATCGACCATATCATTGCCTTGTCTCTCTCTCCACATCCCCCATATCATTGCCTTGTCTCTCTCTCCACATCCCCCATATCATTGCATTGTCTCTCTCTCTCTCCACATCCATCACATCATTGCCTTGTTTCTCTCTCCACATCGACCACATCATTGCCTTGTCTCTCTCTATCCACATCCACCATATCATTGCCTTGTCTCTCTCTATCCACATCCACCATATCATTGCCTTGTCTCTCTCTCCACATCGACCATATCATTGCCTTGTCTCTCTCTCCACATCCACCATATCATTGCCTTGTCTCTCTATCCACATCCACCATATCATTGCCTTGTCTCTCTCTCCACATCGACCATATCATTGCCTTGTCTCTCTCTCCACATCCACCATATCATTGCCTTGTCTCTCTCTCCACATCCACCATATCATTGACTAGTCTCTCTTTCCTAATCGACCAGATTATTGCCTTGTCTCTCTCTCCCCATCCACCATATCATTGCCTTGTCTCTCTCTCCACATCCAACATATCATTGCATTGTCTCTCTCTCCACATCCACCATATCATTGACTTGTCTCTCCACATCCACCATATAATTGCCTTGTCTCTCTCCATATCCACCATATCATTGCCTTGTCTCTCTCTCCACATCCACCATATCATTGCCTTGTCTCTCTCCAAATCCACCATATCATTGCCTTGTCTCTCTCTCCACATCCATCATCATTGCATTGTCTCTCTCTCTCCACATCCACCATATCATTGCCGTGTCTCTCTCCACATCCACCATATCATTGCCGTGTCTCTCTCTCCACGTCCACCATATCATTGCCTTGTCTCTCTCCACGTGGACCATATCATTGCCTTGTCTCTCTCTCCACATCCACGATATCATTGCCTTGTCTCTCTCTCCACATCCACGATATCTTTGCCATGTCTTTCTACACATTCACGATATCTTTGCCATGTCTTTCTACACATTCACGATATCTTTGCCATGTCTTTCTACATATCGATCATATCATTGCCATGTATGTATGTATGTATGTATGTATGTATGTATGTATGTATGTATGTATGTATTGTATGTATGTATGTATGTATGTATGTATGTATGTATGTATGTATGTTGCCATGTATGTATGTATGTAT
>CAJHNH020000118.1:87500-112500 GCA_905116865.2 Candidula unifasciata | reverse complement strand
TACCACCTCTCCCCACTGTCTCTATTTCATCGTATTCTCCTCTCCCCACTCTCTCCATTTCATCTTCTCCTCTCCCGACTTTCTTCATTTCATCGTCTTCTCCTCTCCCCACTCTCTCCATTTCATCTTCTCCTCTCCCCACTCTCTCCATTTCATCTTCTCCTCTCCCCACTCTCTCCATTTCATCGCCTTCTCCTCTCCCTACTCTCTCCATTTCATCGTCTTCTCCTCTCCCCACACTCTCCATTTCATCGTCTTCTCCTCTCCCCACTCTCTCCATTTCATCGTCTTCTCCTCTCCCTACTCTCTCCATTTCATCTTCTCCTTTCCCGTCTTTCTTCATTTCATCGCCTTCTCCTCTCCCTACTCTCTCCATTTCATCGTCTTCTCTCCCCACTCTCTCCTTTTCATCTTCTCCTCTCCCGACTTTCTTCATTTCATCTTCTCCTCTCCCCACTCTCTCCTTTTCATCTTCTCCTCTCCCCACTCTCTCCATTTCATCGTCTTCTCCTCTCCCCACTCTCTCCATTTCATCGTCTTCTCCTCTCCCCACTCTCTCCATTCCATCTTCTCCTCTCCCCACTCTCTCCATTTCATCTTCTCCTCTCCCCACTCTCTCCATTTCATCTTCTCCTCTCCCGACTTTCTCCCTCCTCCTCGTCTTCCTCCTCCTCCCCCTCTCTCCTTTCATCCTCCTTCTCTCTCCTCCCCTCCTCCTCCTCCTCATCTTCTCCTCTCCCCTCTTTCTCCATTTCATCATCTTCCTCTCTCCCCACTCTCTCCATTTCATCGTCTTCTCCTCCTCTCCCCTCTCTCTCCTTCCATCTCCTCCTCTCCTCCTCCTCTCTCCTCCTCATCCTTCTCCTCTCCCCACTCTCTCCATTTCATCTTCTCCTCTCCCCACTCTCTCCTTTTCATCTTCTCCTCTCCCGACTTTCTCCATTTCATCATCTTCTCCTCTCCCCACTCTCTCCATTTCATCGTCTTCTCCTCTCCCCACTCTCTCCATTTCATCTTCTCCTCTCCCCACTCTCTCCATTTCATCTTCTCCTCCTCCTCACTCTCTCCTTTCATCTTCTCCTCTCCTCCTCTCCTCCATTTCATCTTCTCCTCTCCTCCTCCTCTCTCCTTTTCTCCTTCTCCTCCTCCCTCCTTCCTCCCCGACTTTCATCATCTTCTCCTCTCCCTACTCTCTCCATTTCATCGTCTTCTCCTCTCCCCACTCTCTCCATTTCATCTTCTCCTCTCCCCACTCTCTCCTTTTTTAT
This sequence comes from Candidula unifasciata, assembly GCA_905116865.2. Taxonomy (NCBI): domain Eukaryota; kingdom Metazoa; phylum Mollusca; class Gastropoda; order Stylommatophora; family Geomitridae; genus Candidula; species Candidula unifasciata. The sequence continues at coordinate 111,232 of CAJHNH020000118.1, read as the reverse complement.
CTTCTCCTCTCCCTACTTTCTTCATTTCATCGCCTTCTCCTCTCCCCACTCTCTCCATTTCATCTTCTCCTCTCCCGACTTTCTTCATTTTGTCGTCTTCTCCTCTCCCCACTCTCTACATTTCATCGCCTTCTCCTCTCCCCACTCTCTCCATTTCATCTTCTCCTCTCCCCACTCTCTCCTTTTCATCTTCTCCTCTCCCTACTCTCTACATTTCATCGCCTTCTCCTCTCCCCACTCTCTCCATTTCATCTTCTCCTCTCCCCACTCTCTCCTTTTCATCTTCTCTTCTCCCTACTCTCTACATTTCATCGCCTTCTCCTCTCCCCACTCTCTCCATTTCATCGTCTTCTCCTCCCTCAACTCTCTCTATTTCATCTTTTCCTCTCCCCACTCTCTCCATTTCATCGTCTTCTCCTCTCCCCACTCTCTCCATTTCATCGTCTTCTATTCTCCCCACTCTCTCCATTTCATCGTATTCTTCTCCCCAGTCTCTCCATTTGATCATCTTCTCCTCTCCCCACTCTCTCCATTTCATCTTCTCCTCTCCCCACTCTCTCCATTTAATCTTCTTCTCTCCCCACTCTCTCCATTTTATCTTCTCCTCTCCCCACTCTCTCCATTTAGTCTTCTTCTCTCCCCACTCTCTCCATTTCATCTTAACCTCTCTTTACTCTCTCCATTTCATCTTCTCCTCTCTCCACTCTCTCCATTTCATCGTATTCTCATCCCCAGTCTCTCTATTTCATCATCTTCTCCTCTCCCCACTCTCTCCATTTCATCTTCTCCTCTCCCCACTCTCTCCATTTCATCTTCTCCTCTCCCCACCCTCTCTCCTTTCATCTTCTCCTCTCCCCACTCTCTCCATTTCATCTTCTCCTCTCCCCACTCTCTCCATTTCATCTTGTCCTCTCCCCACTCTCTCCATTTCATCTTCTCCTCTCCCCACTCTCTCCATTTCATCTTCTCCTCTCCCTACTCTCTCCATTTCATCTTCTCCTCTCCCCACTCTCTCCATTTCATCTTCTCCTCTCCCCACTCTCTCCATTTCATCTTCTCCTCTCCCCACTCTCTCCATTTCATCGTATTCTCCTCCCCAGTCTCTCTATTTCATCATCTTCTCCTCTCCCCACTCTCTCCATTTCATCTTCTGCTCTCCCCACTCTCTCCATTTCATCATCTTTTCCTCTCCCAACTCTCCCCCTTTAATCGTCTCCTCTCCCCACTCTCTCCATTTCATTGAATTCTGCTCTCCCCACTCTCTCCATTTCATCTTCTCCTCTCCCCACTCTCTCCATTTTATCGTATTCTCCTCTCTATAAATAATAATTTTTGCTAGCGCCCCCATACCGGAAGCGAAACTTTCGGAGATAGAGAGAGCTCAAACTAACAGAAGACATCCCGACTGACACTGAGGCTAGGACCAGGAGGACTGGATGTTAGCCACGCCAGAACTCAAGGGCTCAAGGCCCCTTTACCCCCCCCCCCCCAACCCCCTCCTCGCCCTACCCCAGCCTCTCACGAAAATTAAAAGAATGTGGCTCTACTTCGAACGGCACCATAAAATGGCGGCCATAATATGATGACACATTCTGGCCATAAAATATCCAAAAATATCCGAACGGTGTTCAGGCGTATCTAAAATACGGACTTTCTGCCAAGGAACAAATCGCAGTAAAACTAGGATTGCTTGACAATCAATATCAACATTTGCACACGGTACCAGTAGCAGACGATAAATACCGACAAATTTCGAGCGTTTCTGCAGACGAAGATACTAGCAGATGATATTAGCGACCGTTGACCAATTTCGAGACATTACAGACGATGAAAGCCGATTAGCAATACTGTGTTCTTCCGATTGGAGGATTTAGCAGCGGTAGATGTCAGACTTGTTGGCATGCGCCAAACGCGATTAAACTCATCGCCGAGCGTATCCCGCGCGCTGCCACGCGCAGCGCGGATGGGGGGGGGGGGGGGGGGGTGGTCTAAACTAGGTGCCTGGGACTTTACGAGTAAAGTAATTGGAGTACGTTGCAGGAGATGCGGTAGCTGCCGCTCGTGAGTCCCAGCCATCTAGTTCAGTCCCCATCCGCGTCGCGCGGAGATACCGTCGGTGGTGAGGCACACTGGCAGAAGCAGGTCCGCAAGTAACATATCGCTGAGACCCTGTTAGAGCATTTGTTTCGTTATACGGAGCCGGCAGATATATTTTTAATAGAACTGAGCCCCATTCGGATATTTTTGGATATTTTATGGCCAGAATGTGGCCAATTTAGCTCTCTTTCAAACGGCATCATATTTTGGCCGCCATTTTATGGTAGAGCCAACAATGTACATACACATAGTCGGCTCTGTGAACGCTTCGTAATGCCCAGATGCCGGGTTTTATTCCAGCTGGGGGCTATGCGCCCTGCGTTGGTTTCGACAGTGGTATCCAGAAAGCCGACCGTCCAAAAAGCAATGGCAAACTACTGGACGTAAATTGCCTAGAAAAACCACACAACAGCCTGGGGCTGTTGGGGTTAGTTCTGCAACGTCCTGTAAAGGATATGCAACTAACCTTTTTTGTCGGCTCTGTGGCTAAGTCGATGCGAGCGCTTCGTAATGCCGGGGTACCGGGTTCGATCCCAGCTGCCGGCCATACGCCTTGCGCTGGTTTCGACAGTGGTATCAAGAAAGCCGACCGTCCAGTAGAAATGGCAAACTACTGGATGTAAATGTGCCTAGTGAAACCACACAACAGCCAGAGCTGATTGGGTTGGTTCTACACCGTCCTGCAAAGGATACGCAACTAACCTAATATATCCATGGCGCTGTAACATGCACATGGGTCAGTTTCTGCAGACAAGATACAATAAAGACGCAACGAACAAGACCAAAGTAAAGAGCCACAAAACACGTTGACATTGTTTGCGGCACAGCAGGTGAAGGCGACCAGAAGAATGTATGGCTCTCCTTGCAGATCCAGACGAGGGTTGGATGCTGGCTGGACGACTTAGTTCAGTTTAGTATGAGTTCTCTCCCTTGGCCGCACTCGAAACAGTGAGCGGAAAAGTCACGAAACAAATGACATACTTACCTATCATCATACGGTTGCGTGTAAGGTTGCGTTTAGGGTTGCGTAGTCATCATACGGTTACTTGTAGGGTTGCGTAGTCATCATCCGGTTGCCTGAAGGGTTGCGTAGTCCATCATGCTGTTGCGTGTAGGGCTGCGTAGGGTTTGGGTTAGGGGTGTTGGTTAGGGGAAAGGTTAGGGTTAGGGTTAGGGGTTAGGATTAGGGTTAGGGGTTAGGGTTAGGGTTAGGGGTTAGGTTTAGCGTTAGGTTTAGCGTTAGGTTTAGCGTTAGATGTGACAATTTTGACGACGCAGGAATTCCCAATAATCGCGCACTGTCACATACACACCCAAACAGTCGACGGAGTGTGAATGCTACTGACACGGACACGTCGCCACCGGTTGGGCACCAGCTGCACGCTATTGCGGTCATATTTGACAGACTTCCAGTGGCGCCACTCCCACAAGCATCAGATTGTCGGCCAGTATTTGGAACTCCTACGTCAAAATTGTCACATCTAACCCTACACCTAACCCTAACCCCTAACCCTACCCCTAAACCCTAACCCTGACCCCTAACCTTAACCCTTACCCTAAACCCTAACCCTAACCCCGAACCCACACCGTACGCAGCCCTACAGGCAACCCTATGATGATAGGTATAACCTTACACGCAGCCGTATGATGACTAGGCAACCCTTCGCGCAACCGTATGATGACTGGGCAACCCTTCGCGCAACCGTATGATGACTAGGCAACCCTTCGCGCAACCGTATGATGACTACGCAACCTTACACGCAACCGTATGATGATAGGTAAGTATGTCATTTGTTTCCTGACTTGAATGTCCGCTCACTGTTTCGAGTGCGGCCAAGGGAGAGAACTCATACTAAACTGAACTAAGTCGTCCAACCCTCGTCTGGATCTGCAAGGAGAGCCGAATGTATTCACAAAGTTCTTACCTGTCTTATATTGTTGACCAACGCATGTTAGAACAAGCAGACGGTATCTGTTATGCTCACAACGAACGGATGGTAGAAAACAAATGCAGCATCTCTCATGTTGTCAAACAACGGATGATAGAACACGCAGACAGATCCTGGCGTCTACTCGACTCATGGAAAGTTTTCGCCTTCAGTCCATGAACATCCGAGGAGTTTACTGAACTGATCTGGCAAGAACGGGGCTGTGACCAAACGTGAGTTTCTTCCCCTTAGTGAGTCGGCTCAGATTGATGGGGTCTGCGGCGCCTTCGATAGTGAGGGACCTGACAATGACTGGTACAGCACCACGAAGTGTCCATGAAACGCAGAATTGGGTTCTTTGGCAGGCCATGGGGTTCTGTGTTAAGCTTGTGTTACGAATGTAGCTGTCTGAGAAGAAGTGATGGTTGTTTATTAACGTTGCTTGTCCGGCTCTCTAGCGTAGTTGGCTAAGCCGGATTTCGCGGTGACCGGGTGACGAACTCCTTGTGGTCCGGGTTCACTCCCGGGGGTAGGCAGAAAAGCCACATTTTCTCCCAGATTTACGGTGTTTACAATGGAATCAAGGCCGAAAGGTTGCGATATCCATAATACCGTGCCTAAGGGTTAACAACTCATGGCTTCTGGATACTAAAACAAACATTAACGTTGCTTCATTGTCTTTTCTGGCAATATCGGAAGACGTCTCCACCTCAGCGAAGGGCTGAAGACATAGTTTCAAACGGTGGCAACCAGGGTTGGAAGTGCACTGCAGGTGATGTGGCAGCAGACCGCCTCGGACCACAGTATGAGTGTCCCAGCATTTAGAGTTTAGATAGTAATGGGATACTCCCTTCAGTAAACTTGACCAGGAAAATCAAGAACAGCCAACAAATCTTGCTGGCGATGAGAACAAGGGACTGACCGCCTTGGAAATTTGAACCGGGTAATGTTCTTGAGTAACGACAACTGTTGTGTGGACTATCTAAGACGTATCAGTCGTTGCAAGTGGGCTTGGTGGGAGGCAAGGGGAGCTGTGTTGGCGTTTAATCTGTCTGAAGGAAACAGTTCCATTTATTCAACTGATGTTCAGTCTTTCTGCAGACGTAAGTGTGGAGCAGGGACATCTGTTGAGACAAGCGGTGCAATGCTTGTGAAAGCAACCGGCTATTCTCGATTTCTGGAACAAGTCGCTGGCTCCATTTCAGGTGCAGTGGGCATTAGTGGCAAGACCGGAGTTAGCGGTGGTGCTGTAGGTAATTTTCTTGCTTCCGGTCTTCGAAAATCGGTCGCCGGATTGACGTGTTTTGGCACTCCGATTGTCGTGAGTATGGGGGTTTTCTTAAACTTGCTGGGTTTTGCAAACTCGGGTTTAGCATTAGGGTCAATTCCGGGTCTCAGTCTGCGGTTATATAAGGGCACATTTTTAGGGTCGTATGCATCGGGCCGTGCTGCCATACGCTTCCCTGCCAATTCCTTACCGTCTCTAATATTACAGGCCATTGTTCTGGAAGAAGTGAAATAGTCAAGTGTATCCGATGTTATTGAAATTAGGAGTAACAATTATCTAAGAAACCTTTGAGGTCGTTCAGGAAAATACTCACAAAAAAATCAACGTGCAGGTCGGGTACGGTGCTATAGGTATTCTTTCAATAAGAACATAGATTTTCTCAACAGCTGATATCGTTGGGACTGTTCAGTCTGGATGGAACAGGAAATCTGTTAAAACATAAAAGTGAGCAGTCCTGTGAAACACAGATCTGTTGTGGATGGTTGGTGCCACCTTCACTCAGAGACTGGTCAAAGACTTTGTTCTTTTATCTGGGAATATGCTCTTCTGTGTTTGTGTAGGATACTGGTGGTCGAGGGAAGAAGCCTCTGCTATAGCTGTTGGAATAAGAGATTGGGCCAGTTATCTCATTGTCTCAGGTACTATGTGTTGATCTTTGCTGCTGCAGGCAGCTGGCCGAGATGCTGGGCCGACTGCCTGACTAACTTTGGTTGCGAAGAGATGTATCGTGACGTCACCTCACAGCTCAAACGTGGCTCTTCGCGGTGTTTTCAGGTGTCTGTTTTTTTTTCTTTTGTTTTTCCTGGTGTGCAAAGTGATAATTATGCCCAAATTATCAGCATTATCACCATACTTATCAATATCCCCTTCTGCACCTTGTCGAGGAACCGTTTGCACTCCATTGCTCGGTGGGCAACATTCTCTATCCCTTCTTGCTGATGTACAAGCTCTTTAATGTCAACACTCCATTTTTATTGTCATGTAAAGCGACTGCGTTTGTTGTTGTTCTGACAGTATCCTTTTTTGATCATTAGACCAGTTCAACTTGTGCTTCCTTATGAATTTGATGCACCCTTGTGTGTGTGTGTGTGTGTGTGTGTCTGTGTGTATCTGTGTGTCTGTGTGTGTGTGTCTGTGTGTGTCTGTGTGTGTCTGTGTCTGTCTGTGTGTGTCTGTCTGTGTGTGTCTCTGTGTGTGTGTCTGTGTGTGTGTGTCTGTCTGTGTGTGTGTCTGTCTGTTTGTGTCTGTCTGTGTGTGTCTGTCTGTGTGTGTCTGTCTGTGTGTGTCTGTCTGTGTGTGTCTGTCTGTGTGTGTCTGTCTGTGTGTGTGTGTCTGTCTGTGTCTGTCTGTGTGTGTCTGTCTGTGTGTGTGTGTCTGTGTGTGTCTGTCTGTCTGTGTGTGTCTGTCTGTGTGTGTCTGTGTGTGTCCGTCTGTGTGTGTCTGTCTGTGTGTGTCTGTCTGCGTGTGTCTGTCTGTGTGTGTGTCTGTCTGTGTCTGTCTGTGTGTGTGTGTCTGTCTGTCTGTTTGTGCCTGTCTGTGTGTGTCTGTCTGTGTGTGTCTGTCTGTGTGTGTCTGTCTGTGTGTGTCTGTCTGTGTGTGTCTGTCTGTGTGTGTCTGTCTGTGTCTGTCTGTCTGTGTGTGTCTGTCTGTCTGTGTGTGTCTGTCTGTGTGTGTCTGTGTGTGTCCGTCTGTGTGTGTCTGTCTGTGTGTGTCTGTGTGTGTCTGTCTGTGTGTGTCTGTCTGTTTGTGTCTGTCTGTGTGTGTGTCTGTCTGTCTGTGTGTGTATGTCTGTGTGTGTCTGTCTGTGTGTGTCTGTCTGTGTGTCTCTGTCTGTGTGTGTCTGTCTGTGTGTGTCTGTCTGTATGTCTCTGTCTGTGTTTGACACTGTCGTGTCTGTGTGTCTGTCTGTCTGTGTGTCTGTCTTTGTGTCTGTCTGTGTGTCTATCTGTGTGTCTGTCTGTGTGTCTGTCTGTGTGTCTGTCTGTGTGTCTGTCTGTGTGTCTGTCTGTCTGTGTGTGTGTCTGTCTGTGTGTCTGTCTGTCTGTGTGTCTGTCTGTCTGTCTGTCTGTCTGTCTGTGTGTCTGTCTGTCTGTGTGTCTCTCTGTTTGTTTGTCTGTGTGTCTGTCTGTCTGTGTGTCTGTCTGTGTGTCTGTCTGTGTGTCTGTCTGTGTGTCTGTCTTTGTGTCTGTCTGTGTGTCTGTCTGTGTTTCTGTCTGTGTGTGTGTCTGTCTGTGTGTCTGTTTGTGTGTCTGTCTGTGTATCTGTGTGTGTCTGTGTGTCTGTCTGTGTGTCTGTCTGTGTGTCTGTCTGTGTGTCTGTCTGTGTTTCTGTCTGTGTGTGTGTCTGTGTGTGTGTCTGTGTGTGTCTGTGTGTGTGTGTCTGTGTGTGTGTCTCTCTGGGTGTCTGTGTGTGTGTCTGTGTGTGTGTGTCTGTGTGTGTGTGTGTGTGTGTGTGTGTGTGTGTGTGTGTGATAAGATCCTATATAACTTTGTTTTGGCCAATGAACTTGGCAACTTCTGTCAGGTAAATAATTTCGTGGTAGCACGGTGTTGGTATGAATACGTTGTTTATAATCGGTTTCTTGGTTCTCATATTTCTGTCTTGGATATAAGCTGGTATACATATGGCTGTAAGTCGTGGACAATCGGTAGGCAGGACAAACAATATCTTGAGACCTCAGAGATGTGGTTTTACAGAAGAATGCCTAGAATACCTTGGACAGCCAAAAGGAGCAACCAAGAGGTTTTGAAAGAGGCGGGAGCCCGAAGACAACTTATCACAGACATCAGAAGGAGACAGACATCATGTTTCGGCCATGTTATGAGAAGAGGGAAAATAGAATATGCTGTGACCACTGGAAAGATCTGTATAGAAAGACAGCAAGAGAAGATACTTAAAAGTCTTGTTGCATGGCATTGAGGTGTGTCAGCACACAAACTGATACATGCTGCAGGAGATCGCAGATTTTGGTGAGGCATGATCGCCCACGCGATCTGCCTACCCAAAGCGTCTCTTATATGGTGTGTCCGCCTTTGTGTTAGTCAGTCCCTGTCTCTCTAACCAGCTCTCCCGCCTCATGTACTGTCCGCCCTTCCCAAAGCGTCTCTTATATCGTTTGTCCGCCTTTGTGTCAACCAGTCCCTGTCTCTCTCACCAGCTCTCCCACCTCAAGTACTGTCTGCCCTACCCAAAGCGTCTCTTATATCGTTTGTCTGCCTTTGTGTCAGTGAGTTCCTGCCTCTCTCCCCAGCTCTCCCACCTCATGTTCTGTTTACTCTACCCAAAGCGTCTCTTATATCGTTTGTCTGCCTTTGCATTAGTCAGTCCCTGTCTCCCTCCCCCAGCTCTCCCACCTCATTTACTGTCTGTCCTACCCAAAGCGTCTCCTATATCGTCTGTTAGCCTTTGCTTGGGTCATGCCCCACCTCTCTTACCAGAAACACTGTTCCATAAAGCTATTCAGAAGTTTGATAGGGTCAATCTCTTTTAATTGTTAAGACAAGATACTGTTTACGAGTCCCATTTTCTACATTGTCAGCTCTGTGTGTTCCCTATACTTATACCCTCTTCGTTTTGCTATTGACACAGCAGGTATTCTCACGCGATCTCCGATCTACCTATTGTATCCTATGTTGTTTTACCTATCTTCACTTCCGTGTCTACTGCACCTCTACAAGTTTCTTGGGTCGTCCTCGTCTCTTCCACCCCCTCCTCTGACTTCCATTGGATGCCAGAGTGTCACGAGGGCAAACATGACCAAGCCATATCTCTTCTTCAGTTGTAATATTTTAAATGATGAGCATTTAATTTTTCCTCCTTTCTTAATTTGTGATCGTGTTTGGTTAAACTGTTTAGTGGATTCTCCATGCACACTTATTTAAAAAGCCTAGTTTATGTGTAATTCCAGCTTTCATTTGCTTAAACTGACTGCGTAGAACAGTACTCATCCAAAATTGTTTGGGTCTTTTAGATCTCTATCTATCTTCTTTTACCCCACCATGACATCACACAAGCGATAAACACCCGATGACACAAAGTGCCACCATGTCGATAGGAATCACCTGTGGAGAGGTCGCAGAAACCGCGTTCAGCCATTCATTCATTCATTCAGTAGCATGTCCCTCGCGGAACCTCGCTGCCATAACAACCCTCCGGAAAACCTTCCTATCATGAGCAAGATGTCCTGCGTCTGATACACCCATCTGGAGATCATCTGCCACATCCTGCACCCATCTTCTCCTTGGCCTTCCTCTTCCTCTCTTCCCAGGCATATACCCCTCCATTATTGTTTTCTCTAGACCTCCATGACGTTTCAAGTGACCAAAATATTTCAATTTTCTTTGTTTTATTGTCTTTACTAGCCAACCCTCTTCAATATTCAGCTCTTGAAGTATGGATGCATTTGTTCTTTTCTTTACCCAAGATATTCTTAGAACCTGTCTGTAACATTTATATTCAAATGCATTTATGCGCTGTTCCGCTTGTTTAGTAAGTGTCCAGGTCTCACAGGCGTATGTTGCAATGGGAAAGATGCATGCTCTTAAAAATCTGACCTTTGTAATTCTATCTGTACAATTCCATAATTTATTCAGTTGTTTTAGTCTTTGAAGAGCAATTGATAGTCGCCGTTTAATTTCTTTCATTGTGTCACCATTGTTGGTAACCAGTGACCCAAGATATTCGAAATTTTCCACCACTTCCAATCTTTCCTCATTAACATATATTTCCTTCTCCATGGCAGTTTTGTTTGTATGCATTATCTTTGTTTTTGCTGTGTTAAGAAATAAGTTATGATTTTCACTATTTCTTTGGAGTGAGGTTAATAAGTTTTCTAAACCATTTTGTGATGTTGATAGTAATACTGTATCATCAGCATAACGAATTTCTGGTATTTCATGACCACCGATGTTTAGGGCATCATATTGTTCCTTGTTTATATCATCTCTTACATTTCTCATTATATTTTCGGCGTACAGGTTGAACAAATACGGTGACAGCACACATCCCTGACGGACTCCTTGCTTGATGCCAAACCAGTCTGATGTCTCTCCATCTATTCTGACTGCTGCTTGTTGGTCTTGATAGAGCATTTTAATGAGCTGCACTATATGTGATGGAAAGCCCATATTCCTCATGATTTCCCAAAGCTTCTGATGTTGTACACAGTCAAATGCTTTTGAATAATCCACAAAACATAAGAACAGATTTACATTAAATTCTCTACACTTCTCTATTATTAAACGCATGTTGAATATATGATCTCTTGTTCCTCTTCCCTGTCTAAATCCAGCCTGAGCTACATTAATCTCTTCTTCCATTTTCTTTTGCAGTCTTCTCAATATAATTTTTAGTAGAATTTTACTTGCATGACTGATCAGGGCAATAGTTCGATAGTTTGTACATGATTTCAGGTCACCCTTTTTTGGTATTGGAATGAAGATAGTTCTCTTCCAGTCTTTTGGCCAAATACCATATTTCCATATCTTTTCACATAATGCATGATAGATTTTTATCATGATTCATGGTTCAGCCATTAGACCATATTTATGGCCTGGCTATTTTGCGGCCCCTGGCAAGAGTCAGTGTAGGGCTTCACAAATTAAAAATGGCATCGCACACAGGGATGACTAGAGGCAGACTGATGGTCTTTTAGAATTAAAATATTCCTTTGCTTCTTAGCCATTTTGTGTACAACACGGGTTTACAATTATAACATTATCATTGTTTCATATTTGACTATCTGGCACATATTTCTTCGACGGAACATGTTTGCCATTATCCACGGCTGGGTGGACACGCCATTGTTGCAGAGACTGCTGGTTAGCCGCGCCACTATTGCAGAGACGGCTGTCATGCAACGTCACTGTTGCAGAAACGGCTGGGTGGTCACGCAACTGTTGCAGAGACGGCTGGGTGGTCACGCCACTGTTGCAGATACGGCTGGGTGGTCACGCCACTGTTGCAGAGACGGCTGGGTGGTCACGCCACTGTTGCAGAGACAGCTGGCTGTGCCACTGGTGAAGAGACGGCTGGGTGGTCACGCCACTGTTGTAAAGACGGCTGGGTGGTCACGCCACTGTTGCAGGGACAGCTTGCTGCGCCACTGGTGAAGAGACGGCTGGGTGGTCACGCCACTGTTGTAAAGACGGCTGGGTGGTCACGCCACTGTTGCAGGGACGGCTGGCTGTGCCACTGGTGAAGAGACGGCTGGGTGGTCACGCCACTGTTGCAGGGACAGCTTGCTGCGCCACTGTTGCAGAGATGACTGTCATGCACGCCACTGATGCAGGGAAGGCTGCCATGCAACGCCATTGTTGCAGAGACTGCTGGGTGGACACGCCATTGTTGCAGAGACTGCTGGGTGGACACGCCATTGTTGCAGAGACCGCTGGGTGGACACGCCATTGTTGCAGAGACTGCTGGGTGGACACGCCATTGTTGCAGAGACTGCTGGGTGGACACGCCATTGTTGCAGAGACTGCTGGGTGGACACGCCATTGTTGCAGAGACTGCTGGCACTCTGATGTGGTTAAAGCTGGAGGAAACTGAAAACTATCTGTCGATGACTGTCTCTAGTTTCTGCACTCTCTCACGTAAATTGTCAGTGAGTACACGGACCTGGATAAGTGACCAATAACTGCGACGTTTGTTGTTACTTGAGGTTTCAGTAAAACTACCCAACTTCCGTGCCAATGCAAACCACAAACGATTTCCTTCTCTGTTACATTTCAAACTAGTAAAAACCTATTAGTCCCAGCAAAATGCTGAAGCCGGCACACGCAATATAGATCTGCTAGCACTAAAGAAGATGCAGATGAAGATGAAGAAGAAGAAGAAGAAGAAGAAGAAGAAGAAGAAGAAGAAGAAGAAGAAGAAGAAGAAGAAAGAAGAAGAAGAAGAAGAAGAAGAAGAAGAAGAAGAAGAAGAAGAAGAAGAAGAAGAAGAAGAAGAAGAAGAAGAAGAAGAAGAAGAAGAAGAAGATGAAGAAGAAGAAGAAGAGGACGAAAAAAAGAAAGAAAGAAGAAGAAGAAAAAGGTGAAGATGAGTGTGAAGAAGATAAAAAAGACGAAGAAGAAGATAAATATGAAAACGAAGATGAAGAAGAAAATTAAAGAAAAGCTTAACAAGAATGTGAAAAAGATGAAGAGGAATGTGAAGAAGAAGATAAGGAAGGTGAAGTAGAAGAAGAAGATTAAAATGACGATTAAGATGGAGATGGAGAAGAAGATGAAGATGAAGAAGATAAAGATTAAGATGCCTCCTCTTCTTAAAGTCTACGCCGTGTGGCGTTGGTAGTCTCGTATACTTTTATTTAACTCTGGCTTAGCTGATCTTCTATGCCATGATGTCAAACCTTTTAGCATCTGTTCTCTCGTTTTGGCTCTGCCTCTCCTCCCCTCCCACTTTCCTACTGTCACGATTTACTCCAGACTTCTGCTACTCATCACACGACCAGAGGATTTAGATTGTCTCTTTCTAATGTTGTCAGTCAGTTCTCCACGTAAGTCAATTTCTTCGAAGACGTCCTCACGTTTCACTTATTTAATAACTGTCCATGATTCATGTTCGTATATCAGTAACAGATTTTTATAGCTTGTTATAATTCTCATTCTCGTATCAGTTGACAAAGATTGCATAAAATATTTTTCATTGTGTAAAATGCAGCCTTTGCTTGAGCTATTCGACATTTAGCTTCCCTAATACATCTTCCATATGATGTTTTTAGGGTACTCAATTATATAGAGCGGCGTCCGTAACTTAGATGTTGCGAGTGTGACGTACGGCGATCGAAACCTACCGCTGGCTGCGTGGCTTTTTATCATGGTATGGGGCGTCGCTGGTCGACCCAGTCTAAAATGGGTACCGGGATGGCTGTCCTGATGAAGTAAAGACGGCCGGCGTAATGCTGACAACATTACCCACCTAGTTCCGATTGGTCTGTAAAAACATGGGTGCTCTTCCCATATGCCCGACAGGCCTAAGACGTCAAAAGGGATCTTTAATTACTTACTTCACAAGTACACAGAATCAGTATGCTTGAAGTTTACACACTTACTTTGAAGCAAAATTTTGGATGATCAGTTGTCTTTGTAATGGCCATTACTTCTGTCCTTCTGCTGTTCAAACTATGACATGTCTTAGAGTGAGAAACCATCAAGAAGAAACGAAACTATGTCATGTCTTAGAGTGAGAAACCATCAAGAAGAAACGAAACTATGACATGTCAGAGTGAGAAACCATCAAGAAGAAACGAAACTATGACATGTCAGAGTGAGAAACCATCAAGAAGAAACGAAACTATGACATGTCTTAGAGTGAGAAACCATCAAGAAGAAACGAAACTATGACATGTCTTAGAGTGAGAAACCATCAAGAAGAAACGAAACTATGACATGTCTTAGAGTGAGAAACCATCAAGAAGAAACGAAACTATGACATGTCTTAGAGTGAGAAACCATCAAGAAGAAACGAAACTATGTCATGTCTTAGAGTGAGAAACCATCAAGAAGAAACGAAACTATGACATGTCTTAGAGTGAGAAACCATCAAGAAGAAACGAAACTATGACATGTCTTAGAGTGAGAAACCATCAAGAAGAAACGAAACTATGACATGTCTTAGAGTGAGAAACCATCAAGAAGAAACGAAACTATGACATGTCTTAGAGTGAGAAACCATCAAGAAGAAATGAAACTATGTCATGTCATAGAGTGAGAAACCATCAAGAAGAAACGAAACTATGTCATGTCTTAGAGTGAGAAACCATCAAGAAGAAACGAAACTATGACATGTCTTAGAGTGAGAAACCATCAAGAAGAAACGAAACTATGACATGTCTTAGAGTGAGAAACCATCAAGAAGAAACGAAACTATGTCATGTCTTAGAGTGAGAAACCATCAAGAAGAAACGAAACTATGACATGTCTTAGAGTGAGAAACCATCAAGAAGAAACGAAACTATGACATGTCTTAGAGTGAGAAACCATCAAGAAGAAACGAAACTATGACATGTCTTAGAGTGAGAAACCATCAAGAAGAAACGAAACTATGACATGTCTTAGAGTGAGAAACCATCAAGAAGAAACGAAACTATGACATGTCTTAGAGTGAGAAACCATCAAGAAGAAACGAAACTATGTCATGTCTTAGAGTGAGAAACCATCAAGAAGAAACGAAACTATGACATGTCAGAGTGAGAAACCATCAAGAAGAAACGAAACTATGTCATGTCTTAGAGTGAGAAACCATCAAGAAGAAACGAAACTATGTCATGTCTTAGAGTGAGAAACCATCAAGAAGAAACGAAACTATGACATGTCTTAGAGTGAGAAACCATCAAGAAGAAACGAAACTATGACATGTCTTAGAGTGAGAAACCATCAAGAAGAAACGAAACTATGTCATGTCTTAGAGTGAGAAACCATCAAGAAGAAACGAAACTTTGACATGTCTTAGAGTGAGAAACCATCAAGAAGAAACGAAACTATGTCATGTCTTAGAGTGAGAAACCATCAAGAAGAAACGAAACTATGACATGTCAGAGTGAGAAACCATCAAGAAGAAACGAAACTATGACATGTCTTAGAGTGAGAAACCATCAAGAAGAAACGAAACTATGACATGTCTTAGAGTGAGAAACCATCAAGAAGAAACGAAACTATGACATGTCAGAGTGAGAAACCATCAAGAAGAAACGAAACTATGACATGTCTTAGAGTGAGAAACCATCAAGAAGAAACGAAACTATGACATGTCAGAGTGAGAAACCATCAAGAAGAAACGAAACTATGACATGTCAGAGTGAGAAACCATCAAGAAGAAACGAAACTATGACATGTCAGAGTGAGAAACCATCAAGAAGAAACGAAACTGAATTTTCAGGTAACAAAACAAAGTTCAGATCTAAACAAAGAAAAGGAAAAAGAGTTTAAATGACTGAATCAATAATTATTACACAAATGCAAAATTTAGTAAGTCGCTTATAAAATAAGAATTCAAGTCATTCCATGTGAAAAAAAAGTCAACAAGATGAAAAATGCATTCTTTATTATACGTTTTTTTTTCGAGCAACTGTAGGTCATAGATCACAGGTGAATGGATGAGTCAGCCATGACTTTGCCACCCGTTAAGGTACGCGGACTAGACTTGAAACTGACGGAAGTTACTGAATTACACATTCTTTAGCAGGCGGCAACTGTTTAGACACAGATGGTGTCTTCTCCACGAAGTCGACCATCTGTTGGCTCGACAAGAAGGAGTCATCCAGGTATGTCGACACGGTCTTTCCCTGAGCGAAGAGTTTCATGGTTGGGAAGACGGAGATTTTTTGTCGCTTGCACAGCTGAGACTCGATGGTGCAGTCGACGGCGGCAAAGACGTGGTTCCGTCGCTGTGTGATGTTTGCAGCCTGCAGACAATCAGAAATGTTTCTTTTCCACACCAGGTCCATACTCAACAAACGACTCTATAGATTACATTAACTGCCGTCGTCCTTACCGGTGTAGTATTAATACATTTTTTTTTTTTAAAGATTGAACGGGGTGTCTGGGATCTGCCCGATTGGCGCGCCATTTAACTTGACATGTTTATTGACATATGTTTGTTTATGTCAGTGTGGTCAACTTTCAGGCCAGAGCCTGGAAGGATCAAACCCATCGACCCTGATGACGTGTGTTTGTTTTATGTCAGTGTGGTCAACTTTCCGGCCAGAGCCTGGAAGGACCAAACCCATCGACCCTGATGACGTGTGTTTGTTTTATGTCAATGTGGTAAACTTCAGGCCAGAGCCTGGAAGGATCAAACCCATCGACCCTGATGACGTGTGTTTGTTTTATGTCAGTGTGGTAAACTTCAGGCCAGAGCCTGGAAGGATCAAACCCATCGACCCTGATGACGTGTGTTTGTTTATGTCAGTGTGGTAAACTTCTAGGCAACAGCCTGGAAGGATCAAACCCATCGACCCTGAGGACGTGTGTTTGTTTATCTCAGTGTGGTAAACCTCTAGGCAACAGCCTGGAAGGACCAAACCCATCGACCCTGAGGACGTGTGTTTGTTTTATGTCAGTGTGGTAAAACTCTAGGCAACAGCCTGGAAGGATCAAACCCATCGACCCTGATGACGTGTGTTTGTTTTATGTCAGTGTGGTAAACCTCTAGGCAACAGCCTGGAAGGATCAAACCCATCGACCCTGAGGACGTGTGTTTGTTTATGTCAGTGTGGTAAACCTCTAGGCAACAGCCTGGAAGGATCAAACCCATCGACCCTGAGGACGTGTGTTTGTTTTATGTCAGTGTGGTAAACCTCTAGGCAACAGCCTGGAAGGACCAAACCTATCGACCCTGAGGACGTGTGTTTGTTTATGTCAGTGTGGTAAACCTCTAGGCAACAGCCTGGAAGGACCAAACCTATCGAGCCTGATGACGTGTGTTTGTTTATGTCAGTGTGGTAAACCTCTAGGCAACAGTCTGGAAGGATCAAAACTATCGACCCTGAGGACGTGTGTTTGTTTTATGTCAGTGTGGTAAACCTCTAGGCAACAGGCTGGAAGGATCAAAACTATCGAGCCTGATGACGTGTGTTTGTTTATGTCAGTGTGGTAAACCTCTAAGCAACAGCCTGGAAGGATCAAACCCATCGACCCTGAGGACGTGTGTTTGTTTATGTCAGTGTGGTAAACCTCTAGGCAACAGCCTGGAAGGATCAAACCTATCGACCCTGAGGACGTGTGTTTGTTTATGTCAGTGTGGTAAACCTCTAGGCAACAGTCTGGAAGGATCAAACCCATCGACCCTGATGACATGATTAGTAGCAGCTCTTTTACCAAGACTTTATTCATAAACAACCAACAACAACAACAACAGCAACAACAACAACAACAACAACCAACAACAACAACAACAACAACAACAACAACAAACAACAACAACAACAACAACAACAATTGACAGAAATTTTAAAAGAATAATGACATCCTTTAATAACGTAAGGGTCGGAGCTGGGAGAGGATTTAACAGAAGGGGGACGGTGAAATGACGTGTTTCCTGTTCTGACAATGGGAATGGACTTGGTTTTCAAACAGTATCGTTTCTGGAAAACGGAAATTCTTCGATCGTATTAAACCCCATGATAGTAACAAGGTTACAGGCTGAAGTCGAGAGGATCGACTTTTTTTAGAGCGAGTTGTTATCCCGCATGGCTCTATGTCTCTCCTCTGAACGGCTAGCCCCCGTCGAGAACGTCGAACAAAAGCACGAACTCTGTAGCTCCGGTGATGTCCCAAGTGTTCACCGTAAACACCTCACTCGTGACTCGAACAACACATCTGTGACTCAACTCCACGACCTTTAGAGCGAGAGGCAAACGGCACGACCCACTTCTCCCCAGAGATCCCGTATAGTAGTTTCAAAAGAGCAGTACTGGCGGCTGTGGTTACTGCATGCAGAGGCAGGAAGATACCAGGGCCACCAAGGGTCCCAGAAATCAAGGACAGTCTAGGCGGGAGCTTTTCCTGTGAGAGGGCGTTCTGTTGGAGTTCCCAGATGTCAAACACATTTAGTTTGGGGCCTACTAGGCATCATAATGACTATAGAGGCGATACTGTAGTTGATGCTGGAAATTCAGGTGTGCGAGGTAAAGAGCAGGAAGATAGATTAGCTGCTACGCTCCTCTAGGCGGTGAGCTACTAATGATAAAGTTTTTGTGTCGAAGGCTAGATAGGATCAAATGGATAGTGCAATGATTCTGGTAAAGTAAGTAAAGTGTAGATCCCTTTTCCCGCCTTAGTTGCATCGGATCAGGGAATCCGATTCTTTGCCACAATAAAACCGACTGCTGCCACCTCACCTTGAAGGATTGACAAACTTCTTGATTTCTGGGGTCTGAACTGCAACTCCCACCATTCTATAACACTGTCCAACCTTTTTAGAATCTTACGTGCATCTTCCTCACTGCGCGTTATGATAGTTGTGTCATCCATAAATGCACGTAGTGGCGACATCCACTATATTGAAAGATCCCCCAGATGACAATTTATTAGTAATTTTAGTGTGGACAACGACCATAGGTAAAACGACAACAATGATAGACAGAAATACACACGCACTTGCACAAGAAATAGCACTACAGCAATGAGAGACAGGTATCGCTCACCTCTCGCATATTTATCTTTGCCCATTTGCAGTTTTTATTCCACGGATCATAGAAGAGGACAAGTGCCGCATCCACATCCTTGAGGAATGGTTTGAAATTCGAATTCGTCAAACCTACAACCACACTGGATCCCACGTATGGGTCGAGAGGTCCCGGTTTGGCAAATGGGTTTAAGGTGAGATTAGATCCCGAAGTCTTGTCCAGGAACGATTCAGGGCGTCTGGGAACGAACGGCGACGGGGGATTAGGAGGCAGCGGTTTGCTCCCTGTAGTGTTAACCTCATTTAAGGTCTCATCGTTGAGGTCTGAAGTATCGAAGGTGCTGTCAAAGTCTTTGTCAAAACTCCCCCGACTATGTCGTGAAGAATGTTTGTGTCTAGAAGCGAGAAAGAAAGCTGAACTTTTTTTCGGAGAGTCTATGACAGGATGAAAGTCAAAGCTTTCCAAATCAGTGAATTTCAGTGTAGATGGACGTTCTTTCTCTGCGGCAGCCCTGTGCGGTCTTCGAGGTTTTGGAGGCATGTCGAAGCTCTTGTCACCGGCAGACATATTGGCATAGATGTCTGATGATTCACTGGTGGCCGGCTGTTGAGCTGTTTTCAACAAAGACGATCGGGGGGCTGGCACTGGTTGAGAGTATCTGTTGAAGGTTTTGATCTCAGAGGGAGACACGTTTGCCGAGAAAGTAGATAGTTCAGCCGCAGTAGAACCAGGTTGTGCATTAAGGCTATACGGGTCTTCTGAGGTAGAGGGCAGTTGTTGGGAGTATCTTTTAAAGGTTTTGATCTCAGATGGCTGCATGTTGAACATTTCTGACGATGGTCTAGCCTTCCGTCTGTTTGCCGAGAAAGTAGACAATTCAGCCGCAATTGAACCAGGTTGTGCATCAAGGCTATACGGGTCTTCTGAGGTAGAGGGCAGTTGTTGGGAGTATCTTTTAAAGGTTCTGATCTCAGTTGGCTGTTCGTAGAACATTTCAGACGACGGTCTAGTTTTCCGTCTGTTTGCTGAGAAAGTAGGCAAATCAGCCGCAATAGAACCATGTTGTGCATTAAGGCTATACGGGTCTTCTGAGGTAGAGGGCAGTTGGGAGTATCTTTTAAAGGTTCTGATCTCAGTTGGCTGTTCGTTGAACATTTCTGACGACGGTCTAGCCGTCCGTTTGTTTGCCGACACAGTAGGCAATTTAGCCGCAGTAAAACCGGGTTGTGCATAAATGCCAAACGGGTCTTCAGAGGCATTGTATGGCGAATTAGGCATCAATGAAGAGACTCTTTTTGGCGGAAGTGGTGGCGGTTGTCTCGCTGAGGAATATCTGCGACATGTGATCTGATCAACACTTGACGGAGAAGACATTTTCAATGAGATCCTGTTAGGAGTTTGTTCAAGTCGTCTTACTGCGAGTGATCATCTGCTGTTCACGAACGGGGAGACCATGGCGGGTCTGTAACTGATGGCTTAGATTGTATCATCCGACAGGATTGGCTCAATCATCTCACGAGATGGGCTTCGGTATTAACGACACTGGCTTTGGCAACCGATGTATTGGTCGTAGATCAGGAGAAACTGGACAAATGCAGAGGATTTAGAGATTCTAGGTTTACCATGATTTCTCATACCCTGACATAAGTTTTAGATGTAAACAAGGGTAGTAACCTATAAATGTTTCGTTCTACTTTAAACCTAAGCCTGAGTCCGAAAAATCTCAACGCAGTGTACGAACTCTGTAGCACTGGCGAGGATCCTGAAATACTTTAGGTAGTTTTTTTAAGTCTCAGTTTTGCGCGAGCAGCACCGTTAGGCTACTTCTTTTCTATTCATAGCCGCCAAAGAATTTTTTTACGTGGGTAACAATACACACTGGCGTCTGATCTTAATACACAGTGACCTAAAGAAATTACTAGATGTCCACGTAAAAACATCCCAGCCTTCACCGGGTAATAAACCCGAGAACTCCAGCACTTGAGGCGAACGCCATGCCTAGAGACAACCCAGCCCCCTCAGTGGAAGAAATAGCAATGGTATCACTGTTTTGTAGCATATAGGTGTAGGTAATACGTTGATATTTAGTAAAAAAAAAAAAACCTCTTTAAAACCTGCATTTTGAACACAATGAAAGAGGCGAATGTCATGCTGGAGAGCACGCTGCCCTTCTCTATGGTTTATCACTTTTTGAACCAAATGTTTCTTTTCTGGGTGCTTATGGGTTGGGAACGAAGTTCGTAATGCCGATGTGCCTGGTTCGATGTGGGGGGGGGGGGAGAGGGCATTTTGGTAGCAGACCGACCTGCAGTAAATTGGACAATTGGGTCGTGTGCCGACCTTTCAAACACAATGGCAAACTACTGAACTTTAAAGTATCGAGTAGAACTAAAATGTTAAAGAACGCTGAGGCTGGTTCTGCAACGTGGTGTCGAGGCCAGGCAACTGAAATGAGTGATTGCTAAGTCATGATGAGGTTTGGTTTCATCTACCCAATGACAGTGACCGGCGTAATGCTGACCACATTACCCACCCAGTGCCGATTGGTCTGTATAAATATGGGAGGCTCTTCCCATATGCACGATGTGCCAAAGGCGTGAAATTGAATCTTTACTTTTTTAATGACAGTGAAAATCAATCCTGGAGTTAAGGGGTTCGAAGATGGTGGGGTGGGGAAGTTGGTGAGTATCCTTAGATCCATGACCCCGTCTCTCAGAGTGATCTCCCATATCAACTGTCCTGCCTGTGTTCAGTGAGGTAATAATCAATGTCATAATAACCTCGTCTCTCAGAGTGGTCTCCCATATCAATGTCATCAAAACCTCGTCTTTCAGAGTAGTCTGCCATATCAACTGTCCTGCCTGTGTTCAGTGAGGTAATAATCAATGTCATAATAACCTCGTCTTTCAGAGTAGTCTCCCATATCAACTGTCCTGCCTGTGTTCAGTGAGGTAATAATCAATGTCATAATAACCTCGTCTCTCAGAGTGGTCTCCCATATCAACTGTCCTGCCTGTGTTCAGTGAGGTAATAATCAATGTCATAATAACCTCGTCTCTCAGAGTGGTCTCCCATATCAATGTCATCATAACCTCGTCTTTCAGAGTAGTCTCCCATATCAACTGTCCTGCCTGTGTTCAGTGAGGTAATAATCAAAGTCATAATAACCTCGTCTCTCAGAGTGGTCTCCCATATCAACTGTCCTGCCTGTGTTTAGTGAGGTAATAATCAATGTCATAATAACCTCGTCTCTCAGAGGGGTCTTCCATATCAACTGTCCTGCCTGTGTTCAGTGAGGTAATAATCAATGTCATAATAACCTCGTCTCTCAGAGTGGTCTCCCATATCAATGTCATCATAACCTCGTCTTTCAGAGTAGTCTCCCATATCAACTGTCCTGCCTGTGTTCAGTGAGGTAATAATCAAAGTCATAATAACCTCGTCTCTCAGAGTGGTCTCCCATATCAACTGTCCTGCCTGTGTTTAGTGAGGTAATAATCAATGTCATAATAACCTCGTCTCTCAGAGGGGTCTTCCATATCAACTGTCCTGCCTGTGTTCAGTGAGTGATAAGTCATCATGACCTCGTCTCTCAGAGGGGTCTTCCAAATCAACTGTCCTGCCTGTGGTCAGTGAGTGATAAGTCATCATGACCTCGTCTCTCAGAGTGGTCTTCCATATCAATTGTCCTGCTTGTGGTCAGTGAGTGATAAGTCATCATGACCTCGTCTCTCAGAGTGGTCTTCCATATCAACTGTCCTGCTTGTGGTCAGTGAGTGATAAGTCAACATGACCTCGTCTCTCAGCGTGGTCTTCCATATCAACTGTCCTGCCTGTGGTCAGTGAGTGATAAGTCATCATGACCTTGTCTCTCAGAGTGGTCTCCCCTAACAACTGTCCTGTCTGTGGTCAGTGAGTGATAAGTCATCATCCTGTGCTTCAGGCTAACTCAGGGTGGTTCCCATACTGTGGCCTCTGAGGAACGGAGCAGTGAACATCTGGGGGGTGGGGGTGGGGGTTTAGAGCCCTTGACTCTACTGTACCCGACACCGGAAGGGACTCAAAGTGAAGAGATAAGTGTCCTTTTATTCTTCTTGACCTAACACTCTCCACTTTAATTTTAGCTCACCTCTAACAAATGGAATCCCAGAATCACTAGCAAAGTGCAGCATTCTATGGGGTGTTATGGGTTGATGTTTCTGTGCAGTGTTTATTTCCTGATTATTCTGAGCATGTCTGTCGTTGATCATCACTGAGTTGTTCAGCGGCTGTGACTGGAAGAGACAGTTTTTACTTCGCCAGGAATTTTTGGGATCTGCCAGCCAGTTTTGGTCCATGGCCGGCAGAGCAGGGTTTGTTGCTCCGACCTCACTTCGGTCAGACTGACAGCTTTAGATCTACTAGCTGTATAACATTGTATATGAAATCTCCACAGTGTATCGCTACACTTTCTCCATGTGGTGGTGCATCCATGTTTTTCCGCCTGAATAAACACCAAACGAAGTAACGTCACATCACCCCTAGAATTTTGGCCCTCCCAGGGAATTGCGGGATTCCCTTTGTGTGTGGTGAGCTAAAACTAAAGTAGCCAACACTTTCAGATGTCAGAAACCGGTCGATATCCTTTCCTTGTTCTATAAATTTGTCGATTCCATTGTCTGACAGGGAGAAGTTGCTTCTGTATGAGACACTCATAGCCAGGGACACGAACTGTTTGAGAAGGGCTGCACGAGTGACCAGAACAGATTTCATCAGGCTGAAGTCACACAACCATAAGTCCATACAGAACCGGTTATAAATTACATGCAAAGACACCGAAATATGGTTCGCTTTCTGCTAGAGAATACCTTGTCGCGCCAAACCATGCATGATATCCTCCAATAGACAATAGGTACATATAGTACATACCATACATGGTATCCACCAATAGACAATAGCGACACATAGTACATACCATACATGGTATCCACCAACAGACAATAGCGACATATAGTACATGCAATACATGGTATCCACCAATAGACAATAGCGACATATAGTACATACCATACATGGTATCCACCAACAGACAATAGCGACATATAGTACATACCATATATGGTATCCACCAATAGACAATAGCGACATATAGTACATACCATACATAGTATCCACCAACAGACAATAGCGACATATAGTACATACCATACATGGTATTCACCAACAGACAATAGCGACATATAGTACATACAATACATGGTATCCACCAACAGACAATAGCGACATATAGTACATACCATACATGGTA
>CAJHNH020000118.1:42500-82500 GCA_905116865.2 Candidula unifasciata | reverse complement strand
TTGAAGAGTGACGTGTCAATAGACTAGTGCTGGAAGAGTGACGTGTCAATGGACTAGTGCTGGAAGAGTGACGTGTCAATGGACTAGTACTTGAAGAGTGACGTGTCAATAGACTAGTGCTGGAAGAGTGACGTGTCAATAGACTAGTGCTGGAAGAGTGACGTGTCAATAGACTAGTGCTGGAAGAGTGACGTGTCAATGGACTAGTACTTGAAGAGTGACGTGTCAATAGACTAGTGCTGGAAGAGTGACGTGTCAATGGACTAGTGCTGGAAGAGTGACGTGTCAATAGACTAGTGCTGGAAGAGTGACGTGTCAATAGACTAGTGCTGGAAGAGTGACGTGTCAATAGGCTAGTGCTTGAAGAGTGACGTGTCAATAGACTAGTGCTTGAAGAGTGACGTGTCAATAGACTAGTGCTTGAAGAGTGACGTGTCAATAGACTAGTGCTTGAAGAGTGACGTGTCAATGGACTAGTGCTTGAAGAGTGACGTGTCAATAGACTAGTGCTGGATGAGTAGCATGTCAATCGACTTGTGCTGGAAGAGTGGCGTGTGAATGGACTCGTGCTAGAAGAGTGACGTGTCAATGGACTCGTGCTGGAAGAGTGGAATGTCAATGGACTAGTGCTGGAAGGCTAGCGTGGCAATGGACTAGTGCTAGAAAAGTGGCGTGTCAGTGGACTAGTGCGGGAAGAGTGGCGTGTCAGTGGGCTAGTGCTGGATAACTTCAAGCCGCTCACCTCACGGTCTAAAGGTCGCGGAATGGTTAACGATTGCCTGCTTCGTTCAGTTCACGAATTTAAAATTTACGGAGATCCCCGGGGATCATCACAGGAGCTGCGGTGTTCGTGCTGGGTATGATGCTCTTGGCAGGCAGTGTGCCGTTCTCAGCAAAGAGACCGAGCCATATGGGATAAACACCAGTGCAATAAAGTCGATCCTCTGGACATTATCTTGAACGGTCAGAGCTATGTCTCGCACAACCCAATGTAGGGACAATCGTGTGCATGACAAACGGCTTCCACGTGTCCTCTGGCTACCACATGGTTGTCCTCTGTCACCACTGTTGTTCAACAACTGTATAGGTATGATAGTTATAGAAGCACACCCGCAGGGGAAGAGTTGAAATGAACTGATATTTATTGAACTTTATGCCCTATTCGACAAAGATAAACAGACAGTGTATCCAATTATCATAGAAAAGGAGGAAGGGGGATGGAATCGGGCAGAGAAATCGAAAACAAAAATCAGAAGCCATCAATATCAATACCAAATCCCCCACTTTTGAGGAATCGAAGTAGCAACGCAACTTGCAAAATACAGGAAACTGGAACCAACGCCTCCATGTGACGCTTGACCACAGACACAGGAGGACAAAAGAAAAGCTTGCGATACATTGTTGGTTCAGTTTTCTATACTGACAATGAAACACAGCAACAAAAAGTTTTGGATACATGTGTCATAGACAATAAAGCAACAAGCTCAGGAAAGTGGAAGAAACAGTTTAAAACAAGAAAAACATTTCCAAAATGTCACAATAATAATCAGAACAAATGTGAATCACATCAACACGTTCTATTACTCTGGTACGGTCAATGGCGGATGCATCAATGAGGTTCAAAGTGGAACGATTTAAGTGAAAGGTTGAGGTGAGAAAGTGTGCTCTCTTCACAGCTGTGACTAAAGAACCCTGATCTAGGAAGCTGCGATCCATGAAAGTTCTAGGGAATGATGAGGCCAACCCACAAATAAATAGCAATGAACATATCGTGAATGCAGTTAACTGTGACAGAGAAATTACAGGTAACGCGCGCGCGCGCGCACACACACACACACACACATACACACACACACACATATATACACACACACACACATACACACACAAGCAAACATACAATTTTTGCAAGGGTACCTTATATTTAATTCACTCCAGACAAAGGAAATCTTGGGGATCCCGGAAAAGTGCTATAGTCTGTGAGTGTTATGATTAGGGGTTAGGGTTATGGGTTATAGAGTTATGGGGTTATGGGGTTATGGGGTTATGGGGTTATGGGGTTAGTATGTGTCTTCGAGGTGGTCGGGGCTGACACAAACCCCAACCCCAAACCTAACTCATAACACCCCTGACATTATTTACTTTCCTGGAGACCCCTGTATTTCAACTGTTTGGGTTGAATTAAAAAAAAAGTACCTGTGCAATACTTAACACGCACTAAACACTAACCTTGTGCCAACGGCGAGGTTAAAAGAGGAAGCTACATACATCCAGTTTTAACATATGGCTGTGAATCCTGGACAATCGGTAGGCAGGCCAAACAATTTCTGGAGGCCTCAGAGATGTGGTTTTACAGAAGAATGCTTAGAATACCTTGGACAGCCAAAAAGAGCAACCAAGAGGTTTTGAAAGAGGCGGGAGCCCAAAGACAACTTATCACAGACATAAGAAGAAGACAGTCATCATTTTTTGGGCCATATTATGAGAAAAGGGAAAATAGAACATGCTGTGACCACTGGAAAGATCTGTTGAAGAGGAAGACAACAAGAAAAGATGCTTGAGAGTCTTGTTGCATGACATTGAGTTGTGTCGGCTCACGAACCGATACATGATGCAGGAGATCGCAGATTAAGTAGAGGCATGATCGCCCACGCCAGTCGGCAAGGCACCTGATGATGATGATGATATACTGTTGATAACGAGAAACGCATTGAAATGCGATGGCACGTGTTCATTAGTAAGGAGAGCCCACACGTCTAAAAATCTACAGAATACCTAGATGCAAAGGAACTGCCAATTGATTGGTTAAACACTAAGCTATTCTGTGCAGTTTGAGCAATTTATTTCATTAAATTACAAAGACTCAATTTCATAATTATAACAACATTATGTTTTTTTTTTTCTTCCGGCAACTATACATTTCTAGTTTTCTAAAGCATTTGCAAGGAATGAATGAACTAATCAATCAAAAATTGGGACACTCATGGCGTTCCCACACATGCTCTGCTCCCTTTTTCAGCAGCATACGAAATGTTACTTAAATGTAAGGAGAAGGTTCAAAATGAAAACATGTAAGACGGGCCTACGCGCCCAATTCTTAGCTGGGCTACTAGAATATGTAATAACTGGGTTATTGGAATGTGTTTGCTAACTGGACATTTGGAATGATTGCTAATTGGGACCTTAAATTATACGCTAACTGGACTATTGGAATGTGTGTTAACTGGGCTATTGGAATACGGGCTTACTGGGCTATTGGAAAACTGGCTAACTGGGCTATTGAAGTACTGGCTAACTGGGCTATTGAAGTACTGGCTAACTGGGCTATTGAAGTACTGGCTAACTAGGCTATTGGAGTACTGGCTAACTGGGCTATTGAAGTACTGGCTAACTAAGCTAATGGAGTACTGGCTAACTAGGCTAATGGAGTACTGGCTAACTGGGCTATTGGAGTAATGGCTAACTGGGCTATTGAAGTACTGGCTAACTAGGCTAATGGAGTACTGTCTAACTGGGCTATTGGAGTACTGGCTAACTGGGCTATTGAAGTACTGGCTAACTGGGCTAATGGAGTACTGGCTAACTGGGCTATTGGAGTACTGGCTAACTAGGCTATTGGAATACTGGCTAACAGGGCTATTGAAGTACTGGCTAACTGGTATATTGGAGTACTGGCTAACTGGACTATTGGAGTACTGGCTAACTGGGATATTGAAGTACTGTCTAACTGGGCTATTAGAATGTATGCTAACTGGGCTATTAGAATGTATGCTAACTGTGCTATTAGAATGTGTGCTAACTGGGCTATTAGAATGTATGCTAACTGGGCTATTAGAATGTATGCTAACTGAGCTGTTAGAATGTGTGCTAACTGAGCTATTAGAATGTGTGCTAACTGAGCTGTTAGAATGTGTGCTAACTGAGCTATTAGAATGTATGCTAACTGAGCTATTAGAATGTGTGCTAACTGAGCTATTAGAATGTATGCTAACTGAGCTATTAGAATGTGTGCTAACTGAGCTATTAGAATGTGTGCAAACTGAGCTATTAGAATGTGTGCTAACTGGTCTATTAGAATGTATGCTAACTGAGCTATTAAAATGTATGCTAAATGAGCTATTAGAATGTGTGCTAACTGGGCTATTAGAATGTGTGCTAACTGAGCTATTAGAATGTGTGCTAACTGAGCTATTAGAATGTATGCTAACTGAGCTATTAGAATGTATGCTATCTGAGCTATTAGAATGTATGCTAACTGGGCTATTAGAATGTGTGCTGAGCTATTAGAATGTGTGCTAACTGGGCTATTGGAATGTATGCTAACTGGGCTATTAGAATGTATGCTAACTGGACTATTAGAATGTGTGTTAACTGGGCTATTAGAATGTGTGCTAATTGGGCTATTAGAATGTGTGCTAACTGGGCTATTAGAATGTGTGCTAACTGGGCTATTAGAATGTGTGCTAACTGGGCTATTAGAATGTGTGTTAACTGGGTTATTAGAATGTGTGTTAACTGGGCTATTAAAATGTGTGTTAACTGGGCTATTAGAATGTGTGTTAACTGGGCTATTAGAATGTGTGCTAACTGGGCTATTAGAATGTGTGTTAACTGGGCTATTAGAATGTGTGTTAACTGGGCTATTAGAATGTGTGTTAACTGGGCTATTAGAATGTGTGTTAACTGGGCTATTAGAATGTGTGCTAACTGGGCTATTAGAATGTGTGTTTACTGGGCTATTAGAATGTGTGTTAGCTGGGCTATTAGAATGTGTGTTAACTGGGCTATTAGAATGTGTGCTAACTGGGCTATTAGAATGTTTGTTAACTGAGCTTTTAGAATGTGTGCTAACTGGGCTATTAGAATGTGTGTTAAATGGGCTATTAGAATGTGTGCTAACTGGGCTATTAGAATGTGTGCTAACTGGGCTATTAGAATGTGTGCTAACTGGGCTATTAGAATGTATGCTAAATGGGCTATTAGAATGTGTGCTAACTGGGCTATTAGAATGTGTGCTAACTGGGCTATTAGAATGTGTGCTAAATGGGCTATTAGAATGTGTGCTAACTGGGCTATTAGAATGTGTGCTAACTGGGCTATTAGAATGTGTGCTAACTGGGCTATTAGAATGTGTGCTAAATGGGCTATTAGAATGTGTGCTAACTGGGCTATTAGAATGTGTGCTAACTGGGCTATTAGAATGTGTGCTAAATGGACTATTAGAATGTGTGTTAACTGGGCTATTAGAATGTGTGCTAAATGGGCTATTAGAATGTGTGCTAACTGGGCTATTAGAATGTGTGCTAACTGGGCTATTAGAATGTGTGCTAACTGGGCTATTAGAATGTGTGCTAAATGGGCTATTAGAATGTGTGCTAACTGGGCTATTAGAATGTGTGCTAACTGGGCTATTAGAATGTGTGCTAAATGGACTATTAGAATGTTTGTTAACTGAGCTATTAGAATGTGTGCTAACTGAGCTATTAGAAGGTATGCTAACTGAGCTATTAGAATGTGTGCTAACTGGGCTATTAGAATGTGTGCTAAATGGGCTATTAGAATGTGTGCTAACTGGGCTATTAGAATGTGTGCTAACTGGGCTATTAGAATGTGTGCTAAATGGACTATTAGAATGTTTGTTAACTGAGATATTAGAATGTGTGCTAACTGAGCTATTAGAAGGTATGCTAACTGAGCTATTAGAATGTGTGCTAACTGGGCTATTAGAATGTGTGCTAACTGAGCTATTAGAATGTGTGCTAACTGGGCTATTAGAATGTATGATAACTGAGCTATTAGAATGTGTGCTAACTGAGCTATTAGAATGTGTGCTAACTGGGCTATTAGAATGTGTGCTAACTGAGCTATTAGAATGTATGATAACTGGGCTATTAGAATGTGTGCTAACTGAGCTATTAGAATGTGTGCTAACTGAGCTATTAGAATGTGTGCTAACTGGGCTATTAGAATGTGTGCTAACTGAGCTATTAGAATGTGTGCTAACTGAGCTATTAGAATGTGTGCTAACTGAGCTATTAGAATGTGTGCTAACTGGGCTATTAGAATGTATGATAACTGGGCTATTAGAATGTATGCTAACTGGACTATTAGAATGTGTGTTAACTGGGCTAATGGAATGTGTGCTAACTGGGCTATTAGAATGTGTGCTAACTGAGCTATTAGAATGTGTGCTAACTGGGCTATTAGAATGTGTGCTAACTGGGCTATTAGAATGTGTGCTAACTGAGCTATTAGAATGTGTTCTAACTGAGCTATTAGAATGTGTGCTAACTGGGCTATTAGAATGTATGATAACTGGGCTATTAGAATGTATGCTAACTGGACTATTAGAATGTGTGTTAACTGGGCTAATGGAATGTGTGCTAACTGGGCTATTAGAATGTGTGCTAACTGGGCTATTAGAATGTGTGCTAACTGGGCTATTAGAATGTGTGCTAACTGGGCTATTAGAATATATGTTAACTGGGCTATTAGAATGTTTGTTAACTGGGCTATTAGAATGTGTGTTAATTGGGCTATTAGAATGTGTGCTAACTGAGCTATTAGAATGTGTGCTGACTGGGCTATTAGAATATATGTTAACTGGGCTATTAGAATGTTTGTTAACTGGGCTATTAGAATGTGTGTTAATTGGGCTATTAGAATGTCTGCTAACTGAGCTATTAGAATGTGTGTTAACTGGGCTATTAGAATGTGTGTTAACTGGGCTATTAGAATGTGTGCTAACTGAGCTATTAGAATGTGTGCTAACTGGGCTATTAGAATATATGTTAACTGGGCTATTAGAATGTTTGTTAACTGGGCTATTAGAATGTGTGTTAATTGGGCTATTAGAATGTGTGTTAACTGGGCTATTAGAATGTGTGCTAACTGGGCTATTAGAATGTGTGTTAACTGGACTATTAGAATGTGTGTTAACTGAGCTATTAGAATATATGTTAACTGGGCTATTAGAATGTTTGTTAACTGAGCTATTAGAATGTGTGCTAACTGGGCTATTAGAATGTGTGTTAACTGGGCTATTAGAATGTGTGCTAAATGGGCTATTAGAATGTGTGCTAACTGGGCTATTAGAATGTGTGCTAACTGGGCTATTAGAATGTGTGCTAACTGGGCTATTAGAATGTGTGC
This sequence comes from Candidula unifasciata, assembly GCA_905116865.2. Taxonomy (NCBI): domain Eukaryota; kingdom Metazoa; phylum Mollusca; class Gastropoda; order Stylommatophora; family Geomitridae; genus Candidula; species Candidula unifasciata. Next base: position 75,348 of record CAJHNH020000118.1, on the reverse strand, counting down.
TAAATGGGCTATTAGAATGTGTGCTAACTGGGCTATTAGAATGTGTGCTAACTGGGCTATTAGAATGTGTGCTAAATGGACTATTAGAATGTTTGTTAACTGAGCTATTAGAATGTGTGCTAACTGAGCTATTAGAAGGTATGCTAACTGAGCTATTAGAATGTGTGCTAACTGGGCTATTAGAATGTGTGCTAAATGGGCTATTAGAATGTGTGCTAAATGGGCTATTAGAATGTGTGCTAACTGGGCTATTAGAATGTGTGCTAACTGGGCTATTAGAATGTGTGCTAAATGGACTATTAGAATGTTTGTTAACTGAGATATTAGAATGTGTGCTAACTGAGCTATTAGAAGGTATGCTAACTGAGCTATTAGAATGTGTGCTAACTGGGCTATTAGAATGTGTGCTAACTGAGCTATTAGAATGTGTGTTAACTGGGCTATTAGAATGTGTGCTAACTGGGCTATTAGAATGTGTGCTAACTGAGCTATTAGAATGTATGCTAACTAAGCTATTAGAATGTGTGCTAACTGGGCTATTAGAATGTGTGCTAACTGAGCTATTAGAATGTGTGCTAACTGGGCTATTAGAATGTATGCTAACTGGGCTATTAGAATGTATGCTAACTGGACTATTAGAATGTGTGTTTACTGGGTTATTAGAATGTGTGTTAACTGGGCTATTAGAATGTATGCTAACTGGACTATTAGAATGTGTGTTTACTGGGCTATTAGAATGTGTGTTAACTGGGCTATTAGAATGTGTGTTAACTGGGCTATTAGAATGTGTGTTAGCTGGGCTATTAGAATGTGTGTTAACTGGGCTATTAGAATGTGTGTTAACTGGGCTATTAGAATGTGTGTTAACTGGGCTATTAGAATGTGTGCTAACTGGGCTATTAGAATGTTTGTTAACTGAGCTATTAGAATGTGTGCTAACTGGGCTATTAGAATGTGTGTTAACTGGGCTATTAGAATGTGTGCTAAATGGGCTATTAGAATGTGTGCTAACTGGGCTATTAGAATGTGTGGTAACTGTGCTATTAGAATGTGTGCTAACTGGGCTATTAGAATGTGTGCTAAATGGGCTATTAGAATGTGTGCTAACTGAGCTATTAGAATGTGTGCTAACTGAGCTATTAGAATGTGTGCTAACTGGGCTATTAGAATGTGTGCTAACTGAGCTATTAGAATGTATGATAACTGGGCTATTAGAATGTGTGCTAACTGAGCTATTAGAATGTGTGCTAACTGAGCTATTAGATGTGTGCTAACTGGGCTATTAGAATGTGTGCTAACTGAGCTATTAGAATGTGTGCTAACTGAGCTATTAGAATGTGTGCTAACTGAGCTATTAGAATGTGTGCTAACTGGGCTATTAGAATGTATGATAACTGGGCTATTAGAATGTATGCTAACTGGACTATTAGAATGTGTGTTAACTGGGCTAATGGAATGTGTGCTAACTGGGCTATTAGAATGTGTGCTAACTGAGCTATTAGAATGTGTGCTAACTGGGCTATTAGAATGTGTGCTAACTGGGCTATTAGAATGTGTGCTAACTGAGCTATTAGAATGTGTGCTAACTGAGCTATTAGAATGTGTGCTAACTGGGCTATTAGAATGTATGATAACTGGGCTATTAGAATGTATGCTAACTGGACTATTAGAATGTGTGTTAACTGGGCTAATGGAATGTGTGCTAACTGGGCTATTAGAATGTGTGCTAACTGGGCTATTAGAATGTGTGCTAACTGGGCTATTAGAATGTGTGCTAACTGGGCTATTAGAATATATGTTAACTGGGCTATTAGAATGTTTGTTAACTGGGCTATTAGAATGTGTGTTAATTGGGCTATTAGAATGTGTGCTAACTGAGCTATTAGAATGTGTGCTAACTGGGCTATTAGAATATATGTTAACTGGGCTATTAGAATGTTTGTTAACTGGGCTATTAGAATGTGTGTTAATTGGGCTATTAGAATGTCTGCTAACTGAGCTATTAGAATGTGTGTTAACTGGGCTATTAGAATGTGTGTTAACTGGGCTATTAGAATGTGTGCTAACTGAGCTATTAGAATGTGTGCTAACTGGGCTATTAGAATATATGTTAACTGGGCTATTAGAATGTTTGTTAACTGGGCTATTAGAATGTGTGTTAATTGGGCTATTAGAATGTGTGTTAACTGGGCTATTAGAATGTGTGCTAACTGGGCTATTAGAATGTGTGTTAACTAGACTATTAGAATGTGTGTTAACTGAGCTATTAGAATGTGTGTTAACTGGGCTATTAGAATGTGTGCTAACTGGGCTATTAGAATGTGTGCTAAATGGACTATTAGAATGTGTGTTAACTGAGCTATTAGAATGTGTGTTAACTGGGCTTTTAGAATGTGTGTTAACTGGGCCATTAGAATGTGTGCTAACTGGGCTATTAGAATGTGTGCTAAATGGACTATTAGAATGTGTGTTAACTGAGCTATTAGAATGTGTGCTAACTGAGCTATTAGAATGTATGCTAACTAAGCTATTAGAATGTGTGCTAACTGGGCTATTAGAATGTGTGCTAACTGAGCTATTAGAATGTGTGCTAACTGGGCTATTAGAATGTATGCTAACTGGGCTATTAGAATGTATGCTAACTGGACTATTAGAATGTGTGTTTACTGGGCTATTAGAATGTGTGTTAACTGGGCTATTAGAATGTGTGCTAACTGGGCTATTAGAATGTGTGTTAACTGGGCTATTAGAATGTGTGTTAACTGGGCTATTAGAATGTGTGTTAACTGGGCTATTAGAATGTGTGTTAACTGGGCTATTAGAATGTGTGCTAACTGGGCTATTAGAATGTGTGCTAAATGGACTATTAGAATGTGTGTTAACTGAGCTATTAGAATGTGTGTTAACTGGGCTTTTAGAATGTGTGTTAACTGGGCTATTAGAATGTGTGCTAACTGGGCTATTAGAATGTGTGCTAACTGGGCTATTAGAATTTGTGTTAACTGGGCTATTAGAATGTGTGCTAACTGGGCTTTTAGAATGTGTGTTAACTGGGCTATTAGAATGTGTGCTAACTATGCTGTTAGAATGTGTGTTAACTGGGCTATTAGAATGTGTGCTAAATATGCTGTTAGAGTGTGTGCTAACTGGGCTATTAGAATGTGTTCTAACTGGGCTGTTAGAATGTGTGTTAACTGGGCTATTAGAATGTGTGTTAACTGAGATATTAGATTGTGTGTATACTGGGCTTTTAGATCTATATTAGATCCTATATTTGCGATATTGCAGATATAGATAATTCTAAGACACCAAGTCTTTACACAAGGTGACAGGGGTGTTCCCCTGTGCCGCTGATATGGAGTTTTCTATATTTCACCATGCCACACTACAAAAACATTTAGAAATTGGGCCTAACACACAACCACCTCCTCCAGAAAGTGCTGCAACCTACGGCACTTGCAGTCTCTTTCTCAGAATAAAAAGGCAAATGCAAGACAACAAGAGAGCGTTACACACATAACCTCGACCACGGTAGACTAGTCCAACAACGTTATCAATGGAATGTAACCTACTTCTCGTGGGGAGACTAACGTTTGTTTAAATGAATTTTGTGAGTCAGAAATTGAAGTTCTGAATACTGTCAGTGTCGATGTTCGTCACAGGACGGAGTAAGTGTGAGCCCGTGTGTGCTGGGGTCGGCAATGGTTCGTCTATGTGTCACGCTGGTTGACTTGTAGTAATTTGTGGTGCCCACTGTGAGGTTGTGATAGAGATGTGTAAGCAGTACTTCCGGGTGTGACCCGGTATCAAACGACATTCTGGATTTTATTTCATAAATTTGGTGCGACAACCTTAAGGCCTCAGATGGCGGGGTCTCTAGAATAGCGAGTCGCCAGAGGAGGGTCACGGCCATCAGTTGATGATAGATTCAGCGCGATCGGGTGGGAGATGCCGTCGGTACACAGGTGCATTGTGCTCTGTCCAGTTGTGAAGAGTGTGAGAGAACTGTTCGGACTTTGTGCCAGTGTGGTGTGCAAGCATAGCATACTTGAATGGCACTTGTGTTGTCAGGTGCGAACCTTGTGGGTTACAGTCTTTGATGGATGTAGAATGTGGAACTGTTTGCGCGTGTTGTTGGGACTGATTCAGCGTGTGATCCATTATTTGAATGAGAGCGACCCAAAGACTACGCGTGTATCTGACACTCTATCTAGCTCATCATCGTCATGTGTTTGGCCATATTAAAGGCGACTGATTGCAGTGGGCGATCTTCCTAGCTTGCCTGGTTGATGATGGTTTCACGATGCTGCTGCTGCTGCTGCTCTCTGTAGACTCGACCAGTGCTAGACCTAGACATGAATAGCCTCAATTATAAACCTTGGACACTGAGCTAGTCGCTGGTGCAGCGGTGTTGTATCGCCACCTTTTTCACAGCTATGACAATAATGTCATGATTAAAGGAGTCAACAGTGAGATACAAAATTGACCACTGATGGCGATTTTACAAAACTGACCACTGATGGCGATGATTCTTCACAACTGACCACTGATGGCGATGATTATACACAACTGACCACTGATGGCGATGATTAAACACAACTGACCACTGATGGCGATGATTTTACAAAACTGACCACTGATGGCGATGGTTATACACAACTGACCACTGTTGGCGATGGTTATACACAACTGACCACTGATGGCGATGATTATACACAACTGACCACTGATGGCGATGATTATACACAACTGACCACTGATGGCGATGGTTATACACAACTGACCACTGATGACAATGATTATACACAACTGACCACTGATGGCGATGATTATACAAAACTGACCACTGATGGCGATGATTATTCACAACTGACCACTGATGACAATGATTATACACAACTGACTACTGATGGCGATCATTATACACAACTGACCACTGATGGCGATGATTATACACAACTGACCACTGATGGCGATGATTATACACAACTGACCACTGATGGCGATAAAATATTGACTTATGACCTGTAGCAAGCACACTAACTCAATCAGCCACAGTAACGAGAGAATGGCTCACCTTTTTCACGCTACTTTTAGCCCACGAGCCATCATCATCACTAGGATCATAAAACAACACGAACGCTGCATCCACATCTTTAATAAAGGTCTTGAATGTCTTTGCGGTGAGTCCAACCACGATGCTGGACCCCACATAGGGGTCATGGGGTCCCGGCTTGGCGAAAGGATTTGTAGTTTGTGACATATCTGGTAAAGGGAGAGGTTTCCTGACCGGCACCTCATAAAAGTACTGTTCTTCCTCTTCAGGTTTTGGAACCAGATGTGGATACTGTTTAGCTAGCATTGGTAGGAAACCTTCAAATTTCTCAGGGAGATGTATTTTGGGCGGCGCTAGTAACTTTTGCTTTTGTGTGGCTTGGAAGGGTTGAACACGTTCTTCTTCTCGTATGTTTTCCGGGTTGGTAAAACTCTTTTCAGGGGTATAAAAGCGTGTTGGAGTTGATGACGAGTCATCTGTCCCTCGTGGACTTAACAAAAACGGATTTTTCCCGGCTGCTTTGATTTCAGCTTCAGTAGGCGTACGTATAGGAATCTGCACAGGAAGTTTGGGCGACCACGGCTCATAGTAAACGGTAGAGTCTGAATCATACTCTTCTTCGGGTGCGGCAAGAGGGGCTGGTCGTTGTCTTCTAACAGTGGAGCGTTTCTTTGGTAGAGATTCTGTTGGTATTTGATAATGGCCGGGTCGAGTTCTACCGTAGTGATCTGTCGTCGACATGTTTGTGTTTAAGGCCGGGGCGGTATGTCGGCTAAACGTCTAGTTGTTGGTTTACAGGATGCGATGATACTGAGTACACGTTGCTCTTCAAACCAGACAGGTAAAATTGCTACTTAGTTTACGGGGATCCATGCTCTGCGAAAGGGAATTAATACTCTGTGCACAGGGAATTGATATTCGGGACTTAGGGTTGATACTTTTTTTCACAGAGATTGATACGGGGATTGACACTGAGCGAGAAGATGGCTCTGTGTATATACTTCACTACTGCTGAAGCAGGTTTCAAGGAGCAGTTTGTACTTCTATGTTTATCAGAGAACTAGACAGGGGAGAAAAAGGAATGAACGCTACCAGATGACGTCGGTTGAAAACGTTCAGTTCACCTCACCTCTCCGAGACATATTACTAATGTAATGACATTTAAGGCACTGTATACTTATCATCTGCTTGTTTTCATAAAAAGACCGTCAGTTAAGGTCGATAGAGGACAACCGATGGAATCAAGTCTGATACACCCGGTATAACGTTCGGAAAAATATCCTATCTGTGAGCGGTAACTATAGTCAGATGGCACAGCGCCACAACCTGTCATGCAGGGCAGTCTTGTCTCTCGGAAACAGGAGACTCGTTCATCTTCACCATCAGATTTTGAGCTGGAGAAAATATTCCCTACCTGTGTATGTTGATCTCTGATCAGGTGTGTCTACAAGGCAAGTTCTCAGAAATTGATGATATCAAGGGGTGTTTAGTTCTGGTATTATAGAGTGCTGGAGAAAACTGCGAGCAGACTGTAGGGCCGGCCCCGGCCTAACGATACGTGCCTGTTGGGGCTATGACCTGACGTCACGCCTGGGCCACAGCAGGGTGCTCCTGTGTGCAGGCTGCTGGTTGGTGTGCAATTCCTGGTGTGCATTTGTGTTGGTGCAGTTGTAAGAGTATTTGTGTTGGTGCATTTGTGTGTAGTTTTGCTAGACACAAGACAACTCTAGACTCTATCTGGCTGAAAGATTACACTGGGATATTACTTAGTGCAAAACAGCTGATGCGAAACAGAGTAGCAACAACAGGCTCAAATATGTCTTATTATCACCTGTGTTATGGTGTTATCTGGTGGTTTTATCACCTGTGTTATGGTGTTATCTGGTGGTGTTATCACCTGTGTTATGGTGTTATCTGGTGGTTTTATCACCTGTGTTATGGTGTTATCTGGTGGTTTTATCACCTGTGTTATGGTGTTATCTGGTGGTGTTATCACCTGTGTTATGGTGTTATCTGGTGGTTTTATCACCTGTGATATCGTGTTATCATCTAGGATATCGTGTTATCATTGGGATATCGTGTTATCAACAAGGATATCATGCTATCACCTAGGATATCATTTTATCAGCTAGGATATCGTGTTATCAAAAAGAATATTGTGCTATCATTTAGGATATCGTTTTTTAACCTAGAATATAGTGTTATCACTCAGGATATCGTGTTCTCAGCCAGGATATCGTGTTATCACAAATGACATCGTGTAAACACCAAGGATATCGTGTTATCCCCCAGGATACATATATCGATGGTTTTTTTTTTAAATTTCATTCCGGGTTTATTGTCTGTAGTATTACCACTACAAGGATGAGAATCAAACAGTAGCAAATTCTAGAAACCCCGTTAAACAGCAGCGTCATCATTATGCAGCAGGTCCTTGGAGAAACCTCTCCTTTATCCCTGTGTACATGAACAAGATTTGGTCTCTCCCCCCGCCTCCTCCCCCGCCCCTTAAGTATACTTTCCTAACAAAAGTGTCACTTATATCCTGTTTCCATCTTCAAGCCGGCAGATCCCTGCCCCTCCTTCCTGGGACCACACCTTCTGCTGCCCATCTTCACGCCGGCAGGTCCCTCATCCTCCTTCATGGAACCACACCTTCTGCTGTCTATATTCAAGCCGGCAGGTCCCTGCCCCTCCTTCCTGGGACCACGCCTTCAGCTGTCCATCTTCAAGCCGGCTGGTCCCTGCCACTCTATCCTGGGACCATACCTTCTGCTGAAATTCTTTCCAGTCCCAAGTGGCGTTTGATGTAGCCCAAATTTTTCAGTTTTCCGACAAGACTGTTTCTTCTTCTCCTTCTTCTTCACTTCCTCTTTTACCGCTGTGGGTGTCGAGGGAGATATAAGGTTCTTTTTCTAGCTCTTCTGTCTGCCTGGACCATAGGCACATCGTGCTGTTGTAGAGTTTCTCTGATGTTATCCTTTCATCTTGTTCTTGGTCTACCCCGTGCTCTACGTCCTTGTTCTCTTTCCATGTTTGCTTTGTATGGTATGGTGTCACAAGACTGTTTACCGGCCAATATTTCAGTTTTTCAGACAAGACTGTTTACCGGCCAATATTTCAGTTTTTCAGACAAGACTGTTTACCAGCCAATATTTCTTGACGTTCAGAACTTTTAGGCTGTCAGTATTTATATTCTATTTGTTCTATGGGATTCTGAGGATGGTGTTGTATCATGTCAGCCTTAAAAGCTGAAACGCACAGCACATTTATTTGGGGGTACCTCCTCAGTAACATAGTGTTGTTGAGTTGGGCATACTCTACAGTACTATATCGCAACCAGCAGTTAGTCTTCACTTATGTCCCGCTTTGGTCTCATGTGTTGGGATGTAGTATAACTCTCTTCTCTCTGTGTGTGTGTGTGTGTGTGTGTGTGAGTGTGTGTGTGTGTGTGTGTCACAGTGTGGTGTGGTGTGTACATTTTAAAGAGGGGATAGAAGAAGAAGAGAAGATATAAAAGTAGAGAGAGACAGACGAGAAGAAATAATAGTTAAAGGATGTATAAGAGGACAATAGGTTCTCCTGTGTGGAGAGTGTAGTAATAAGTCTACACCCCAAACGATCAGGTAATGGTCAGTGGAGGTCTTATGAAGGAGAGAGAAGATATATAGTGGAGTGGTGGTGGTATAAAGACTACAGAGACTAACAATAATAGTACCCCTCCTATACTCAACAATCTAATAACGATGGAATAAAAGAATAACAACTAACAATCATGTTTATTCAGAAACAGCATTACAAAGTCGTCTATCTCATGTTACACAACCAACAGATGTTATATTATGTTATAAACAGAAGTCCTCACACTATAAAACTCAGCAACTGACAGCCGAATCCACTCAACGATAAACTAGCAAATGACGCCTAGAATATCCTTCATTGCTCTACAAATAGTAAGCCAAATAACAACTACAATCTAGCCATCTACTCTAATGCCAAATACCGACTACCATCTAGCCATACTGCTGATTGCAGTCTAGATACCATCTAACTATAGCCAAATACCGACTACCATCTAGCCATACTGCTGATTGCAGTCTAGATACCATCTAACTATAGCCAAATACCGACTACCATCTAGCCATACTGCTGATTGCAGTCTAGATACCATCTAACTATAGCTGATTGCAGTCCAAAGACCAGCTAGCCTATTTAGCCAACCCGGCACACCATGACAGAAACTGCCATGTCACATAACATGAAGCAATATTTCGTGCATTATCTGGCAATTCACACAACAGAAGTATGGACTTAGCTCCATCGTATCGACATGATCCGAATGCCCACAGCATCCTTCGTTGGCAGAGATCTCAGCGCAAGTGTCTCTATCAGGGCTTCCAGTAGTGTATTTACCCCTGACGCTACCCCTCTCCTTTGTCCCTGAGTTCATGAAACTTTGTCTTCTAAGGTTCATGAACCTTTCTCTTTCCCGCCAAAGATGGTATTCCAAGCCACTTTGCATATTTGGATGGAAAATCCCCAGGAAATCTTGTGCCGTTGCCTTTGTTCGTTGTCTTGCCTCTGTTAATTTACGAGTATATTGGCCTACCACAGTTCATGAACAAGCTTGGCATGCACCCACGTCTTTGTCGACTCTTGAGTCAATGCCCTCAGGGTTGTTAGTCTAGCGACCCTCTTTATCTCAAGCGACTCTATACCTCCTTATTCCTCCGTGTGTTTCTTTCCTTCTATTTCCTTCTTGTAAAAAAACGTGACTGTAATCAGTACTGTCACATGTGTGTGCAGCGCGCGTGGGCAGGTGTGTGGGTGTGTTGATGTCACACCTAGGTTCGTCAGTCATTTTCTGACGAGATAGATATCTCGCCCTTTCCTCGCAGCGCCTTTGTCCACAGACCGTAATGATTTATTTGTGCCTCTAAACGGTGAGTCGTCCCCAAAACGCCCTCACGATTTCTAGCTTGTCATACATCAATGCAGCATCAAGTGGTGTGCAGAACCGGCTATTCTATCTAGTTGCTCGTTGACCACCACCCACACATCATGAAAAAAATATCGAAAGCAAGCTAACTACCCGGCCCCTCTAAAGAAATGCTTGCCACTCTGCATGAGCAGTCCTTCTCTGCCTTTCTCATCATGTTCTGCAAGTCGGTGACGATCACAGCATACGTGTACAGCTGATTCTCAAGCCAGCGGAAGGCAGCAGAGACCGCCTCCACCTCCATTCTCAAACTAGGCAACGTCCATTTGAATATGCTACGAACACCCGTGCACTTCGTCTGCCTCTCAACACAGAGCCATCTGTATAGGTGATCACAGGGCGGGAATTGCTGTGAATTATATGTTGAACTTCTGATTCTGCAGCACCAGCTGGCCAGTTCCTGCCTCACGACCGAACTTGATTAGAACCCTGCACGAGCCTGAAACTTGCTCGGACACTTTGACCAACACCTCTCCTTGCCTAAATTCATCAATCCTGCACATGTCTGACTGTGCCTTAAGCTTGTAGGTGGCTGGAGTTTATGTCTCTTCCCAGTCTAGTTATTATCATGTATTCTGTCTTATCTTGATTGATAACTAGTCCCATTTTCTGAGCTGATTATTTAAAGACAGTCAGTGTTTTAACAGTCTCTAGTTTATTTTCTCAAACAATGTCAGTGTCATCTGCACAGCCAACTATTCTGGTAGTCTGTCCTGTTGCACACTCTTGTTTCATAAACTGTTTCAATGAATATCTGATCTATTGTTGAACTGTTCTGTCGGAAACCCACTGGGTAATCTCCCAATTTGTCTTCGACGTATGGTTTTAGCCTGCTTAGCAGTGCCGACGATAGTATCTTATAGCTTGTAGATAATAGTGATATTCCTCTATAATTTTCTCAGTTTTTCTAAATTCCTGATCGTTATGATGAGTTTTTGCTACTCATCTCTTGAAAAAAGCTTCCCTTTTCTCTTTGCCTGGCGTCAATGGCATACCATTATCAGTTTATATAAGGCTATTTGTGACATTAGGAAAACAACACAATGAGACAGAGTTATTTAAGTTTTTAGGAGCATTTTCACATCTGACATAAAAATGGACACAAAATTTCCCTTGAGATGTGCCAAAGGTAATCAAGTAATGGGGCAACTATCTTCCCTGTTGACAGACAAGGAGATACCCTGGAAAATCAAAGTGAATCTTATCAGAAATATTTGTGTCCAACACTATGCTAGCAGTACCAGACATGGACACTTACATTTTCTAATGAACCAACAATTGTGACAACAGAGAGGAAATGGGTTAGAAGAGCTGCAGGAGTTTTAAGGAAAGACAGAATAAAAAAAAAAAAAAGACAAATAAAACCAGTCTTACAGATCATCAAAGAAAAACAAACAGTGGTTTAGACACTTAACAAGAATGCCCTGGTACTATCTTCCACAGCGAGCCACACTGGAACGTTACAACGGGTATAGAGCGAGTGGAAGACATAGGAAAATATGGAGTGATGGCATTGAGAACCGCCTTACATAAATGAACATCAGTCTTAATAGTGCTCTTGACAGAGCTTATCAACAAATGTTTGCATGTCCCCCTGACACACGGCTGAGCTACAAGATGGAAGAGAAAAAAGAAAAAGAAGAAGAAGAAATAGAAGAAGAAGAAGAAGAAGAAGAAGAAGAAGAAGAAGAAGAAGAAGAAGAAGAAGAAGAAGAAGAAGAAGAAGAAGAAGAAGAAGAAGAAGAAGAAGAAGAAGAAGAAGAAGAAGAAGAAGAAGAAGAAGAAGAAGAAGAAGAAGTAGAAGAAGAAAGAAGTAAGAAAGAAGAAGAAGAAGAAGAAGAAGAAGAAGAAGAAGAAGAAGAAGAAGAAGAAGAAGAAGAAGAAGAAGAAGAAGAAGAAGAAGAAGAAGAAGAAGAAGAAGAAGAAGAAGAAGAAGAAGAAGAAGAAGAAGAAGAAGAAGAAGAAGAAGAAGAAGAAGAAGAAGAAGAAGAAGAAGAAGAAGAAGAAGAAGAAGAAGAAGAAGAAGAAGAAGAAGAAGAAGAAGAAGAAGAAGAAGAAGAAGAAGAAGAAGAAGAAGAAGAAGAAGAAGAAGAAGAAGAAGAAGAAGAAGAAGAAGAAGAAGAAGAACAAAAAGAAGAAGAAGAAAAGAAGAAGAAGAAAAAGAAGTTATAGGCCTATCCTTTCTTCGCATCAGTTTGAGAATTTTCCCAAACCTGCCCAGTGATTAATCCCCTCCCAGTTTAGCTGATAAAATGTCCCCATTCAACCCTTCTTTCATCTGCTGCACACCTCTTCAACTCTTATTCATTTGTCATAGCAGCGAATATTTCCCTCTATAGTCTAACTCTAATTAGTCTTTCACCCATTTGTCCCCCCTTGCTGTCCATTATAAATTATGTAAATACAATATTATGCAACAATATATTACAACATATAATAATAATGTATAATAATACACAAAGTTTTATAATTAATGAACTAACTAGCAAGGCCTTGGCGAGATGTGACTGAACTACCGAATAACAGTAGCCAGTACTACCTGCCTTCTGTTAACGCTCATTGTTGGGCGGCGTATACCAAACCTGGCATCCCGTATTATACCAGCGGCTTCAGGCAGAGGGGCCAATTGGGGAGGATACTAGCCTTATCCTAGGAAGAGGAAATGCAACCTGAAAGCTTTATGTTATGGCAGGCTAGACCAGGCCCTTAGCCTTGGCTGGCAGCGGGTCTAGAATCGAAGCTCTGACATGTGTACAGAGCACTGTTCCTTTTCTGATCCGGCAGCTTCTTCTGCAGCCTGTATGTTGCAAACGTAATGGTGTTACCTTTCCTTTGGAGTTAGCAAGGCAGGTCACGTGAAGGATCAGGATGCATGGACAATATATTGTCTCTACATTACAGCCCTGGCTGTGTGCTATGGACAGGATGATCTCAAACACTGAGGTCTTGGGACAAACACGATCTACAACAGTATTCTCATTACTCAGTCTACGAAGGCTCAGATGGCTGGGTCACACCAGGAGAATGTAGGGTCCCTAAGGACATCCTTTATGGTGAATCAAAGAGGGTAGAAGATGTTGAGGGCGACCACCTACTACGATATAATGATGCATGCAAGCGGGACTTGGATGATACAGGGATTGAGGTGTACTAGTGAGAATAAAATGCCATGGCCCGTACTGTGTGGAGCTCAGACACCAGGATAGGACTGAGAATGAAGGAAGACATGATTGCAGAAAGGATGACAGCCGAGCGTCTGAAAAGAGACAGTGTATACACACATGTTGACAACAGTGGTCCTGAAATCCCATGCTGTAATTGTGGAAGACTTGTCTGAACACGAGCCGGTCACACTCGTCATCACCCAAAACCTCAATGTAGCCGAATACGATACTATCGTCTGGACAGAGGAAAGAAATGTAGCCGAATACGATACTATCGTCTGAACAGAGGAAAGAAATGTAGCCGAATACGATACTATCGTCTGGACAGAGGAAAGAAATGTAGCCGAATACGATACTATCGTCTGGACAGAGGAAAGGTGCAAATCGTAATTCTTTAATGCGTTTTATACTTCAGCTTGTCGTTGATCATCTCTAGTAACTTCTTTAAATAGTTTTAGTATCTGTAACAACTGACTGGCTTAGAGTGCTGTTTGAACTAACTAGCTAATAGTCAGCTCTAACATCTGAGTGATGTTTCTATAAAATGTGTCTTTGTTGACTAAGGATTCGCTTGTCTTGTCTGTTCTTCCTGTAGTTCATTATCTCGTCTTCTGTGTCTTCTCTAGTCTCGGATGATCCATGTGACTGCTTCCTCTTATTCTCGTGTTGAGCTGGCATCTCCACAACTGAGACTACTTCCTAGCATGCGAAGATCTACTACTGATCAGCCTTCTTTCTGGTCCACTGGACTAAATGTTCTCGTCTCTCAGGGTCCGCATGACAAATTCAAGGAGGAAAAAAAAAGGCAAAGGTGGGGGAATGAGGGAAAAATCACAGGGAAACAACGGACTGGCTGACTGACTTTCTACCCTACCAGGACATCACACAAGCGATAAACACCCGATGACACAAAGTGCCACCATGTGGGCGAGGATCACCGTGGAGAGGTCCCAGAAACCGCGTTCAGTCATTAGACTATATTTATAGCCGGGCTATATTGCCAGTAGGGCTTCAAATAACGAAAAATGTCATCCTTAAAAAAAAAAAAAAAAGGACGGGAAGTGATTGTTGGCAATAGGAAACAATGGGTACTTTTAACCTATGATTAAGAAGAGCCTTTGGTAAAAACGGATTGAATATGTGTTCTCTCTACTTTGCTCCATGAGCTTTCTGGACATTGTTTAGTGAATAATTGGTTGATAATAGCTAGTCTGCACTGAGCACAATATTCATGCAGGTGCTTCTGTTTGAGCTGTCCGTACTGGCCTGAAAGTTACATAAACAAGTGGATATTGATCATACAAGACAAAGACAACAAAAGGCTAGTCGCCATAAAATAACAACCCGGTGACAAAATTTACCCAGAGGATTTATTTCCCTTGTACACGATTACTCTGTGAGACTGAATTGAGGAATGCATTGTATGTTTAGGGAGATGTTCGTGTTTCACAACGATCTACAGTTTGGGGAGATGTTCATGTTTCACAACGATCTACAGTTTGGGGAGATGTTCATGTTTCACAACGATCTACAGTTTGGGGAGATGTTCATGTTTCACAACGATCTACAGTTTGGGGAGATGTTCATGTTTCACAACAATCTACAGTTTGGGGAGATGTTAATGTTTCACAACGTTATACAGTTTGGGGAGATGTTCATGTTTCACAACGATCTACAGTTTGGGGAGATGTTAATGTTTCACAACGATCTACAGTTTGGGGAGATGTTAATGTTTCACAACGTTATACAGTTTGGGGAGATGTTCATGTTTCACAACGATCTACAGTTTGGGGAGATGTTAATGTTTCACAACGATCTACAGTTTGGGGAGATGTTAATGTTTAACAACGTTATACAGTTTGGGGAGATGTTCGTGTTTCACAACGATCAACAGTTTGGGGAGAGGAGATGTTCATGTTTTACAAAGATCTACAGTTTGGGGAGATGTTCATGATTTACAACGATCTACAATTTGGGGAGAGATGTTCATGTTTTACAACGATCTACAGTTTGGGGAGATGTTCATGTTTCACAACGATCTACAGTTTGGGGAGAGGAGATGTTCATGTTTTACAACGATCTACAGTTTGGGGAGATGTTCTTGTTTCACAAAGATCTAAAGTTTAGGGAGATATTCTTGTTTCACAACGATCTACAGTAAATTGGTTGCTTCAGGAAGGACAGAATATACTGGTCCTTGTAGTCGAGCGTTACACGTTCAGGAGTAGTAAGTATTGCATCTTGTTTTGTTCTGTTATCATTCTATTTTAGAGTCCAGTTTGGTATCTGTATTGCCTAGTCACCTGAAGCGTATTGCTCACTTAAACGGATATAATACAATGTATCAACGGTCATGTATGTGAAAGTGTCTCTATATCTATGTGTGAGTGTAACAAAAAAGGGGGCATGTGTGGTAAGATTGAGACAGTCATTAAGGCACCACAGGGTTATGTATGAGAGCATAGAACGATGTAGTAAAGATGTTATTGAACTTGGCACCGGTTCCTGACCACTGCAGTGTCCTTGACGTTGGGGGCGTTCTCTACATACTGTCGGATCTCCGCCGGCAACAAGGGCACGTTACCGTAGGTATCTACCGTCATGCCTTTCACAAACAGTTTCATTGTTGGAACACTCAACACTTTCTGTTTCCTGCACAGTTCTCTTTCCTTGGTGCAGTCCACTGCTGCAAAGACGTGATTCTCTTTCTTTGTGACTTCTGCAGCCTGTAGAGACAACAGGCAATTTGATTTCAGTAAACAACAGGCAATCAAAGAATGAGTAAACCACAGGCAACTGGAGATTTAGTAAACAACGGGCAATCAATGATTCAGTTTAAAAAACAACAACAGGCAATTAAAAATTTACTAAACAACAGGCAATTAGAGGTTGAGTAAAGAAAAACCAATAAGAGACTAAGTAAAAAAATAGGCAGTCGGAAATCGGGCATAGGACAGGCAATCATAACTGGGTAAACAACAGGCGATCAGAGACTGGGTAAACAAAAGGCAATCGGAGACTGGGTGAACACCAGGCAAACAGAGACTGGGTAAACAGCAGGCAATGAGAGACTTGGTAAACAACAGTCACTTAGAGATTGGGTAAACAACAGTTAATCAGAGACTGGGTGAACAACAGGCAATCTGAGACTGAGCAAGCCACACGCAATCGGAGATTGAGCTAGCTACAAGGAGTCAGAGATTACGCAAACAACGTGGAATTAGATATAAAGTAACCAGCAGGGAACCAGAGATTGAGTAAACAGCAGGTAATCAGAGATTGAGTAAACAACATGAGATAAAAGATTGGGCAAACTGCAAGGAGACAGAGATTAAAGTAAGCAATAGAAAATCAGAGAATGGGGTATTTTTTGTGGCTGAGTGCTCTACTCAGTGGGGTATTCTTTGTGGCTGAGTGCTCTACTCAGTGGGGTATTCTTTGTGGCTGAGTGCTCTACTAAATGGGGGTATTCTTTGTGGCCGGGTGCTCTACTAAATGGGGGTATTCTTTGTGGCTGAGTGCTCTACTCAGTGGGGTTATTCTTTGTGGCTTAGTGCTCTACTCAATAGAGGTATTCTGTGTGGCTGAGTACTTTACTGGCTGGGGTATTCTTTTCGGCTTTGACCGTAGCAGCAGACCGGGAACTTTTCCACCAACGATGTGTTGACTGCCGCTCCTCTTGCGCACAGCTTCATTGTCAGGTAGGACTGCACGTACTGGGACTGACAGAGACGGGAATCTTTAGTACAGTTCACGGTGGCAACATATGACAGGGTCTCCTAGTGACCAGCTTCCGTGTGTCACCGAAAGAATACAAAAAACGTTCAGTGTGGCAGGCAAGGGATCCACGAAAGGTATGCCAGAAGTCAGGTTTAGTGTGGCAGGCAAGGGATCCACGAAAGGTATGCCAGAAGTCACGTTCAGTGTGGCAGGCAAGGGATCCACGAAAGGTTTGCCAGAAGTCACGTTTAGTGTGGCAGGCAAGGGATCCACGAAAGGTTTGCCAGAAGTCACGTTTAGTGTGGCAGGCAAGGGATCCACGAAAGGTATGCCAGAAGTCAGGTTTAGTGTGGCAGGCAAGGGATCCACGAAAGGTATGCCAGAAGTCACGTTTAGTGTGGCAGGCAAGGGATCCACGAAAGGTTTGCCAGAAGTCACGTTTAGTGTGGCAGGCAAGGGATCCACGAAAGGTATGCCAGAAGTCACGTTTAGTGGGCAAACAGTCTGCAATGTGTTGGGGCTACTGTTTTGACAAAGACATTTGTAAAAGAAAAAAATCAAAGTAAGAGAGATAAGCAGAAAAAACAATATGAGCTAAAAAGCAAGTGAGATGCATGCAACAGAGACAAGCTGAGGCTCGGAATGCCGAACACGAAGGCTGGTGTTGATGACTATGTCAAAAAGAAAAGCTTAGAAATGCAGTAAAGATTTTTTTTAATACTTAACTATCAAAGACCCAAAAAGCAAAGCAACTGTCGATCGATTGTTTGAAACCTAAGGTATTCCTGTTTGTAATTTTAACAGTTTAGTTCACCATAGCACAACGATTTTAATCTGTGCCCAATTTTCAACCCATTAAAAGCAAATTTATTTCGTTCATCAGTGGAGTCTCTAATTGTCTTTACAACATTTAGTGGCAAACAGACATCCCTGCGTGGACAAGTAAGAGTGCAATAATGACCTCAACGTTCATAGTGACCACTTAGTCAGATGATAACAGACTGACCACTGAGGATGTGATGATAACAGATTGACCACTGAGGATGTGATGATAAACGAATGAATACTGAGGGTGTGATGATAACAGATTGACCACTGAGGGTGATGACAACAGATTTACCACTGAGGATGTGATGATAACAGATTGACCACTGAGGATGTGATGATAACAGATTTACCACTGAGGATGTGATAATAACAGATTGACCACTGAGGGCGATGAAAATAAGTTTCCCACTGAGGGTGTGATGATAAACGAATGAATACTGAGGGTGTGATGATAACAGACTGACCACTGAGGGTGTGATGATAACAGACTGACCACTGAGGGTGTGATGATAACAGATTGACCACTGAGGGTGTGATGATAACAGATTGACCACTGAGGGTGTGATGATAACAGATTGACCACTGAGGGCGATGAAAATAAGTTTCCCACTGAGGATGTGATGATAAACGAATGAATACTGAGGGTGTGATGATAACAGACTGACCACTGAGGGTGTGATGATAACAGACTGACCACTGAGGGTGTGATGATAACAGATTGACCACTGAGGGTGTGATGATAACAGACTGACCACTGAGGGTGTGATGATAACAGACTGACCACTGAGGGTGTGATGATAACAGACTGACCACTGAGGGTGTGATGATAACAGACTGACCACTGAGGGGTGTGATGATAACAGACTGACCACTGAGGGTGTGATGATAACAGACTGACCACTGAGGGTGTGATGATAACAGACTGACCACTGAGGGTGTGATGATAACAGACTGACCACTGAGGGTGTGATGATAACAGACTGACCACTGAGGGTGTGATGATAACAGACTGACCACTGAGGGTGTGATGATAACAGATTGACCACTGAGGGTGTGATGATAACAGATTGACCACTGAGGGTGTGATGATAAACGAATGAATACTGAGGATGAGATGACAACAGATCGACAACTGAGGGTGTGATGACAACAGATTGACCAATAATGGTGATGATAACAGTTTGGCCACTGAGTGTGTGATAATAACATATAGATTACTGAGAGATACGATAACAGATTGACCACTGAGGCTGATGATAACAGATTGACCACTGAGTGTGATATGATAACATATAGATTACTGAGAGATACGATAACAGATTGACCACTGAGGCTGTGATGACAACAGATAGACAACTGAGGGTGATGATAACAAATTGACCCCTGAGGGTTTGATGATAACAGATTGACCACTGAGGGTGATGACAACAGACTGACCACTAACAGCTATGAAAACAGATTGACCACTGAGGGTTTGATGATAACAGATTGACCACTGAGGATATGATGATAACAGATTGACCACTGAGAATGATGATAACACACTAACCACTAAGGACTATGATAACATATTGACCACTGAGGGTTTAATGATAACAGATTGACCACTGAGGGTGACGATAACAGATTGACCACTGAGGGTGTGATGACAACGGATCGACCACTGAGGGTGTGATGATAAAAAGTTGACCACTGAACGTGGGATGATAACAGATTGACCACTGAGGGGGATAATAACAGATTGACCACTGATGGTGTGATGACAACAGGTTGACAAATAATGGTGATGATAACAGACTGACCACTGAGGGTGATGATAACAGATTGACCACTGAGGGTGTGATGACAACATATAGATTACTAAGAGTGACGATAACAGATTGACAACTTAGGGTGTAATGACAACAGATAGACCACTGAGGGTGATAATAACAGATTGACTTCTGAGGCTGTGATGATAACATACTGACCACTGAGGGTGTGATGATAACAGATTGACCACTGAGGGTGTCATGATAACAGACTGACCACTGAGGGTGTGATGATAACAGACTGACCACTGAGGGTGATGACAACAGATTGATCACTGAGGGCGATGATAACAGATTTACCACTAAAGACGACCTTAAAAGATTGACCTATAGTGAGGATGGACAATGATAAAATTATGACCACTGGAGTGGCCCAGCAGATCACTGACAAATAATAATGTAACACTGACCACTTAATGCTAATTCAGTACTGACCAATGACAAAAATCATAGATGAAGTGAAGTGACGAAGATGAAATAACAATGACTTCCAAGTGTAAAAAAATACCGACTGTTGACAATGAAAGTTGAATGATAAGGGTTGACACTAGTGGCCACTTATGATGACGATAATTCAGAACTGACCACTTAGACTGTAACGCATCGACAAATGACTTTTTGCATGCACATTCAAACAAGCCGCCACAGAAACCAGAGATTGGCTCACCTTTTTCACACCTGCTTTAGCCCAAGCGCCATCCTCGTCACCAGGATCATAAAACAACACGAACGCTGCATCCACATCTTTAATAAATTTTGTGAATGTCTTTGCCGTGAGTCCAACAACGACGCTGGACCCCACATAGTCATCATGGGGTCCCGGCTTGGCGAATGGATTAGTAATCTGTGAAAATGCTTGGTCGTCATCCGTTTCGCGTGGGGGAAATTTTGTTCTTGGCAATGGCACGGGAGGTTTTCTTCTGGGTGGCACTGGCGGTGGTGGTCGCAGCAGAGGCGATGGTGTGTCTAGATGGTATTCAAAATTTGTTCCGGATCTTATGCTTCCCTGACTGGTAAAAAAAGTGTCAGGGTCAAATTTATAGCGTGCTGGAAACATGGGAGATTCCTGTTTTCTTGATGGACTAAATGAAAACGGATTTGACTCAGCGGCGTGGAGTTCGGCATCCGAAGGGGTACTTATTGGAAGCTGGACTGGGAAGTTGGGCGACCACGGATCATAGTAAACGGTAGAGTCCATATCATACCCTCCGTCTTCATACGGGGGAGTGGGCGGTACCGGTGGAGGTGGCGGATAATTGTCCAGCGAACTTAGGGGGCGTGCTGGAGGTATCTGTTTAAAACAGGCTCGTTTTCTGGCAATAGGAGGTTTCTTTTGAAGGGATCCATCAGGTATTTGATTAAAAGTGGCTCGTATTTTAGCGAAGGACTCACTTGCTGGAGCTGTTTGATTGAACCCAGCTGGTTTTCTTGCTCCAGCAGGTGGCTTTGCTATCGATTCGCTAAGCATTTGATCAAAAGTAGCTCGTTTTTTAGCGAAGGACTCCTGTGCTGGATCTGTCTGACCAAAACCAACTGGTTTCTTAGGAATAGGAGGTTTTTTAAACAGAGATTCTGTAGGTATTGGATACAATCCTGGTCGTCTGTCACCTCTGGGATTCTCGGTCGACATGTTTGTGGTAAGGCCGGGGCGGTATATTAGCTAAAGGTCTGATTGATGGTTAAGAGTTAATACACCAAGCTTTTCACACCGGATAGATATAACGGCTACTCGAGGTACGGGGATTCATACTTTGCGCACGATGGAATCGATACTTTGTTCACGGAGATTAATACTTTGTACATGTAGATTGATTCTGTGGGGGAAGATCTCTCATGTGTATGTGTTTTAGTGCTGCTGATCAACAGATGAGGCAGGTCTTCAATGAACCGTGTGTACTTGTATGTTTATCAAAGATCTACACTATAGGGCAGAAAAGGAAATGAATGCTACCAGATGACGTCAGTTAACAAAGATTAGTTTATTTATCCTTGCCTCACTTAGGCTATCTGAGAGATTACTAATGTAAGTGTAATGACATTTAAGGCACTGTATACTTATCATGTATTTGTTCTCCTGAAAAGACCTTGAGTTAAGTGGACGGCCGAAGGAATCAAGGCTGATAATTTACAACCGGAGGGTAATAACGTTCGGAAAAATATCCTATATGTGACCAGTAACTATAGTCAGATGGCACAGCGGCCTAACCTGGTATGCAGGGCAGTCTTGTCTCTCGGAAACAGGAGACTCGTTCATCTTCACCATCAGATTTTGAGCTGGAGAAAATATTCCCTACCTGTGTATGTTGGTCTCTGATCAGGTGTGTCTACAAGGCAAGTTTTCAGAAACTGATGATTTCAAGGGGTGTTTAGTTCTGGTATTATAGAGAGCTGGAGAAAACTGCGAGCAGACTGTAGGGCCGGCCCCGGCCTAACGATACGTGCCTATTGGGGCTATGACGTGACGTCACGAGTGGGGCACGGCAGGGTGCTGCTGCGTGCAGGCTGCTAGTTGGTGCGCATGTGTGTGCAATTCCTGGAGTGAATGTGCGTCTTCTTGAAGACCTGTCAAACGACTGCAGCATCGTTTTGTAGGTTCCTTGCAGAAAGTCTTTGTATGAAAATCTGAAATAAACTCCGTCTCGATATTTCTCTTCACTTTTGACAAAAGTTACCATATATATCTGACGCCAAGCTCCATCCTACTATATCCCTCTGTCTCTTTGTTGGGAACATACCGTCTGCTACTGTTGGAATCAATTTTCCGTTGCGCTTGATACAGCTGAAATGTTTTAGTTGACCAGACAAGACGCTGTTTACAGTCTAATTGTTATGCAGTTTCAGATTGTTTAGGCTGCCAGTATTTTTTTTTTTTCTTTACCACGTTTATATTGGGGAACATATACATTTCTTTAGTAGGTCGGAGATAAAGCATAACCGAGGTACTCTTGGGTATCTAAACAGATCGTCGGTTATGTGCTGCGCTGAAACCCCTGTTACACGTTCATTAAAAAAAAAAACATCCTTCCCTGTCATTCGTTTCCAACATCCACACTGGCGTGGTCTGGGCGTGCTCCACTGGCGTCGCCTGGGCGTGCTCCACTGTTCCAACATCCACACTGGCATCGTCTGGGCGTTCTCCACTGGCGTGATCTGGGCGTGCTCCACTGGCGTGGTCTGTGCGTGCTCCACCTACGTGGTCTGTGCGTTCTCCACTGGCGTGGTCTGGGCGTGCTCCACTGGCGTGGTCTGGGAGTGCTCCACTGGCGTCGCCTGGGCGTGCTCTACTGTTCCAACATCCACACTGGCATCGTCTAGGCGTGCTCCACTAGCGTGGTCTGTGCGTGCTCCATTGGCGTGGTCTGGGCGTGCTCCACTGATGGCAAACAAAGATGCCCTTAAACTTATATTTCATTCATCCTAGGTCATGTTCACAGTAGACGAGGAGTGCAAATAGTGGCCGGGGAAGGGGTGGGTGGTTGATGCGGAGGTGGAAGTCCAACAGTTGAATAAGTCCTAATCTAACGGTCACCAGTCCAAGAATAAGCAAAAAATGACCAGCGACCAGGAGCAATTACGTCCGTGTGAAAGTGAAATACAACTGGATGTGAAGATGACAGTATCAACATTGTTGGGCTGCGTTAAGAAGAGACATCATCACATAACAGAAATACATTATCAGTGCTGCCACTGGTGCGTGGACACACACAAATACAACTAATAGTTTTGACTAAACTCTTTATCCACGGAGTGCTATCAACAGAACAATCTGTGACTGAAAAACTAATACGGACAAGACAACAGAGTTTCCTAAAAACCAAGGTAACAAAAAATAAAGAAGTTATTGGGGCTGGGGGAGGAGGGAAAGGGGGGGGGGGTGGGGAGAATGTGAAGACGGACATACTGACTTTCTACTCCACCCCTTATAAAACAGCACAAGGAGCGATAAACACCTGGTGACACAAGATGCTGCCATTCGGATGAGAATCACCCGGGCACAAGTCACCGTTCAATCCGTAGGATATGTCTGGGACCCCCCGCCTTTGCGGGAGCATTAAAATACAGACTATGTTCTATAGATCCTGGGGTTATTGTCCTGAAAATGAAACGACATAAGTAAGACTACGCTTGTAAAAAAAAGGGGGAGCGGAAAGGGGGAGGGGGGTATGAACAATTTTAATAAATGTACAAGTTGAGAAATTAAATTAGAGAAAGCCGTATTGAAAATAAATCCCTTTAGGGAGTTGACTGACAACGCCAGAATCATGGATGGAACACTTTTCTATGGAGCAGCGTCTGGTCTGATCTCTGGAGCCATATTAAATAGCAGTGACCGAGAAGAAGAGATTAATGTAGCTCAGGCTGGATTTAGACAGGGAAGAGGAACAAGAGATCATATATTCAACATGCGTTTAATAATAGAGAAGTGTAGAGAATTTAATGTAAATCTGTTCTTATGTTTTGTGGATTATTCAAAAGCATTTGACTGTGTACAACATCAGAAGCTTTGGGAAATCATGAGGAATATGGGCTTTCCATCACATATAGTGCAGCTCATTAAAATGCTCTATCAAGACCAACAAGCAGCAGTCAGAATAGATGGAGAGACATCAGACTGGTTTGGCATCAAGCAAGGAGTCCGTCAGGGGATGTGTGCTGTCACCGTATTTGTTCAACCTGTACGCCGAAAATATAATGAGAAATGTAAGAGATGATATAAACAAGGAACAATATGATGCCCTAAACATCGGTGGTCATGAAATACCAGAAATTCGTTATGCTGATGATACAGTATTACTATCAACATCACAAAAAGGTTTAGAAAACTTATTAACCTCACTCCAAAGAAATAGTGAAAATCATAACTTATTTCTTAACATAGCAAAAACAAAGATAATGCATACAAACAAAACTGCCATGGAGAAGGAAATATATGTTAATGAGGAAAGATTGGAAGTGGTGGAAAATTTCGAATATCTTGGGTCACTGGTTACCAACAATGGTGACACAATGAAAGAAATTAAACGGCGACTATCAATTGCTCTTCAAAGACTAAAACAACTGAATAAATTATGGAATTGTACTGATAGAACTACAAAGGTCAGATTTTTAAGAGCATGCATCTTTCCCATTGCAACATACGCCTGTGAGACCTGGACACTTACTAAACAAGCGGAACAGCGCATAAATGCATTTGAATATAAATGTTACAGACAGGTTCTAAGAATATCTTGGGTAAAGAAAAGAACAAATGCATCCATACTTCAAGAGCTGAATATTGAAGAGGGTTGGCTAGTAAAGACAATAAAACAAAGAAAATTGAAATATTTTGGTCACTTGAAACGTCATGGAAGTCTCGAGAGAACAATAATGGAGGGGTATATGCCTGGGAAGAGAGGAAGAGGAAGGCCAAGGAGAAGATGGGTGCAGGATGTGGCAGATGATCTCCAGATGGGTGTATCAGACGCAGGACATCTTGCTCAGGATAGGAAGGTTTTCCGGAGGGTTGTTATGGCAGCGAGGTTCCGCGAGGGACATGCTACTGAATGAATGACCGAGATATCACTTTCGCCTTGGTGGCCAGAACTGTTGAAATGGAAAAACAGAGATTTAGAAGCTTTGTTATTAATATCCACACCATGTTCACCGAAGCGGTCCACTAGCTACCTACCGGTGTCCCCAGTATGTGCTTATTTACGTTCGTGTGTGTGAGTGTGTGGTGTGTGTGTGTGTGTGTGGTGTGTGTGTTTGTGGTGTGTGTGTGTGTGTGGTGTGTGCGTGTGTGTGTGGTGTGTGTGTGTGTGTGTGTGTGTGTGTGTGACCAGAGTGACACTCTGGGGTAAATAGAGGAACGTCGCTGTAGCTACAGAGTTACGTGGGAACGGCGACACAGGCGGACAGTATCTTATCAGCTGTCCGTACTGGTGGCAGATCACTTATGGTTTATAATTGTGTGCAATGACGCTGGTTCACATCTCCCGACTTTACCTTTATATATAAATCTCTCTCCTTCTCTCTCTCTCTCTCTCTCTCTCTCTCTCTCTCTCTCTCTCTCTCTCTCTCTCTCTCTCTCTCTCTCTCTCTCTCTCTCTATGGGGTTTGGAGGCAACAGGGGTGGGGTGGGAACTGAGACAGACATCAGAGAGAACGCATTTACTCCAGCACAAAATGATGTATGAATGACTTTATTGAACTGTGCACCGTTTCTTCTCTAGGACGGTTTCCCTAACGATGGGGGCGTTCTCTACAAACTTTCGAATCTCTGCGGGCAGCAAGTTCGTGTGACTGTATGTATTGACGGTCATTCCTTTGACATAGAGTTTCATCGTCGGCACGGTGAACACCAGCTCTTTCCTGCAGAGTTCTTCGTCCTGGCTGCAGTCCACAGCGGCGAAGGCATGGTTCTCTTTCCTGGTAACATGTGCAGCCTGGGGAGACAACAGGCGATCAGAGACAGAGTCAGGGGATCAGAGACTGAGTCAACGTCAGGGGATCAGAGACTAAGTCAGGGGATCAGAGACAGAGTCAGGAGATCAGAGACTGAGTCAGGGGATCAGAGACTGAGTCAGGGGATCAGAGACTGAGTCAGGGGATCAGAGACAGAGTCAGGGGATCAGAGACTGAGTCAGGGTATCAGAGACAGGGGATCAGAGACTGAGTCAGGGGATCAGAGACAGAGTCAGGGGATCAGAGACAGAGTCAACGTCAGGGGATCAGAGACAGAGTCATGGGATCAGAGACAAAGTCAGCGTCATGGGATCAGAGACAGAGTCAGGGGATCAGAGACAGAGTCAGGGGATCAGAGACTGAGTCAACGTCAGGGGATCAGAGACTGAGTCAAGGGATCAGAGACAGAGTCAGGGGATCAGAGACTGAGTCAGGGGATCAGAGACAGAGTCAGGTGATCAGAGACTGAGTCAGGGGATCAGAGACAGAGTCAGGGGGTCAGAGACTGAGTCAGGGGATCAGAGACAGAGTCAAAGTCAGGGGATCAGAGACAGAGTCAGGGGATCAGAGACAGAGTCAACGTCAGGGGGTCAGAGACAGAGTCATGGGATCAGAGACAGAGTCAGCGTCATGGGATCAGAGACAGAGTCAGGGGATCAGAGACAGAGTTAGGGGATCAGAGACAGAGTCAGGGGATCAGAGACAACGTCATGGGATCAGAGACTGAGTCAACGTTAGGGGATCAGAGACTGAGTCAACAACAGGGGATCAGAGACTGAGTCAACGTCAGGCAAAGAAAGTATTAGTAAACAACAGGGGATCAGAGACTGAGTCAACGTCAGGCAAAGAAAGAATTAGTAAACAACAGGGGATCAGAGACTGAGTCAACATCAGGAAAAGAAATAATTAGTAAACAACAGGTGATCAGAGACTAAGTCAACGTCAGGCAAAGAAAGAATTAGTAAACAACAGGGGATCAGAGACTGAGTCAACAACAGGGGATCAGAGACTGAGTCAACGTCAGGCAAAGAAAGAATTAGTAAACAGCAGGGGATCAGAGACTGAGTCAACGTCAGGCAAAGAAAGAATTAGTAAACAACAGGGGATCAGAGACTGAGTCAACATCAGGGAAAGAAATAATTAGTAAACAACAGGTGATCAGAGACTAAGTCAACGTCAGGGAAACAAAGATTTAGTAAACATTGGGGGATCAGAGAAAACGACAGGGGATCACAGATTGATTAAGAGGGAATCTAAGTAAACAACAGGGTTTAGAGATTGAGTAAACAACACTGAATCAGAGACTGAGTAAACAAGAGGGGATTAGAGATTGAGTAAACAAGAGGGGATTAGAGATTGATTACACGACAGGGATTCCGAGACTGAGTAAACAAAAGATGATAATAGATTAAGTAAACGACAGGGAATCACAGACTGAATGAAGAACAGGGAATCACAGATTGGGCAACAACATGGAATCACAGATTGAGGAGATCACCGACTAAATAAACAACTAGGGATGAGAGATTGAGTAAACACAAGGGTATCTGATTTGCAGTTAACAACTGGTTTTGAGAGATTGAGTAAACAGGGTTCAACTGTGGAGGAGACATTTGGTAAATAACACAAGACTGTGGAAAAAGCTATTTATAATAAATTCAATAAACATGCAACTGTAGATAACAAGTATTTTTTGGCAGTTTTAGTAAAACAGAACAGTAGTGAAAAAGTGATTTGGTCGTATCTTCGGTAAAACAAAACTGCACATAACATGCGATCTGTCACAGTTTTAGTAAAACAGAACTGTAGAAAAAAAGTATCTGCTCATATCTTTATTAAACAGAACTGTAGATAAAAGATATTTTTTCACAGCTTTAGTAAAAAATAACTGCAGATGAAAAGTAATTTGGCAGCATCTTTAGTAAAACAGAACTGCAGATAAAATGTATCCGGTCACATCTTTAGTAAAACAGAAATGTCGAGAAAGCAATGTATTACATAGTCTGTGACAACAGAAAACATAGACACTTAGATGAATTCATCTGTATTTCTGTGTGAAGGTTTCCACGGTGGCCAAGTCGATAGGAAGCTTACCTGCAGTCCTAACAGTCGTGTAGTCAAACCTGACGAATGTGGGTAACTGGTTTTCTTCTGACATACAGCAGGTAATTTCCGCTGAGCTTCTTCTTCTTCTGTGCCTTCACTGGCTGTAATCTCCTGAGGAAAGTTCTGGGTGTTCGTCCATCTTCAGACTTTAGTCTTGCTCCAAAAACTGAGTGTTGCGTTCACATCCGTTTCACAGATCTGGCTTATTTTATATGGACACTCGAGTGACTCGCTAGCCTCTCAGACGGTTGTACTGCGACTTCTAAGAATTCACCCAATTAGTCGACTCCTACGACATGCTTGATGGGGAGTCAGTGGGTCTATTCTGGTTTGCAAACAATGGGGCCCTTGAATTTACACTGGGATCCCCTGAAGTAAGGGAGACCATATGGACTACAGCAAACAGCCAGTCTCCATTAATGAACCTTATGGAGGAAGCACCATACACATATTGGGCCTTGCAGTGAGAACGTGATCGTGTACTAGTGACTGTTTGTATGAATGAGGAGAAACAACAGGCAGTGAGAACGTAATCTTGTACTAGTGACTGTTTGTATGGATGAGGAGAGACAACAGACAGTGACAACGTAATCTCGTACTAGTGACTGTTTGTATAGATGAGGAGAAACAACAGGCAGTGACAACGTAATCTTGTACTAGTGACTGTTTGTATAGATGAGGAGAAACAACAGGCAGTGAGAACGTAATCTTGTACTAGTGACTGTTTGTATGGATGAGGAGAGACAACAGGCAGTGACAACGTAATCTCGTACTAGTGACTGTTTGTTTGGATGAGGAGAAACAAAAGGCAGTGACAACGTAATCTCGTACTAGTGACTGTTTGTATGGATGAGGAGAAACGACAGGCAGTGAGAACGTGATCGTGTACTAGTGACTGTTTGTATGGATGAGGAGAAACGACAGACAGTGAGAACGTAATCGTGTACTAGTGACTGTTTGTATGGATGAGGAGAAACAACAGGTAGTGACAACGTAATCGTGTACTAGTGACTGTTTGTATGGATGAGGAGAAACAACAGGCAGTGAGAACGTGATCGTGTACTAGTGACTGTTTGTATGGATGAGGAGAAACGACAGACAGTGAGAACGTAATCGTGTACTAGTGACTGTTTGTATGGATATAGGGAGACAACAGACAGTGAAAACGTCATCGTGTACTAGTGACTGTTTGTATGAATGAGGAGAAACGACAGGCAGTGAGAACGTAATCGTGTACTAGTGACTGTTTGTATGGATATAGGGAGACAACAGACAGTGAGAACGTGATCGTGTACTAGTGACTGTTTGTATGGATGAGGAGAAACAACAGGTAGTTACAACGTAATCGTGTACTAGTGACTGTTTGTATGGATGAGGAGAAACAACAGGCAGTGACAACGTAATCGTGTACTAGTGACTGTTTGTATGGATGAGGAGAAACGACAGACAGTGAGAACGTAATCGTGTACTAGTAACTGTTTGTATGGATATAGGGAGACAACAGACAGTGAAAACGTCATCGTGTACTAGTGACTGTTTGTATGAATGAGGAGAAACGGCAGGCAGTGAGAACGTGATCTTGTACTAGTGACTGTTTGTATGGATATAGGGAGACAACAGACAGTGAAAACGTCATCGTGTACTAGTGACTGTTTGTATGGATGAGGAGAAACGACAGGCAGTGAGAACGTAATCGTGCACTAGTGACTGTTTGTATGGATGAGGAGAAACAACAGGTAGTGACAACGTAATCGTGTGCTAGTGACTGTTTGTATGGATGAGGAGAAACGACAGACAGTGAGAACGTGATCTTGTACTAGTGACTGTTTGTATGGATGAGGAGAAACAACAGACAGTGAGAACGTAATCGTGTACTAGTGACTGTTTGTATGGATATAGGGAGACAACAGACAGTGAAAACATAATCTTGTACTAGTCACTGTTTGTATGGATGAGGAGAAACGACAGGCAGTGAAAACATGATCATGTACTAGTGACTGTTTTTATGGATGAGGAGAGACAACAGGCAGTGAGAACGTGATCTTGTATTAGTGACTTTTTTGTATGGATGAGGAGAAAAGACAGACAGTGAGACCGTTATCTTGTACTAGTGACTGTTTGTATGGATCAGGAGAAACGATGTTCAAATATGAGACCTGAGTTCCGTGAGTAAGCTGATCAGTGTATACATACAGGAGATGACAGAGATGTTGGGGTTGTGTTTATAGTATCCAAACAGACGAGTGATACATGTACATATCATTGGGACCCACCTTAGGTCCAGCTCCTGACATTCCGGCTGAAGGAAGAGACAAAGGGAGATAGAGGGAGAGAGGCAAAGATGGAGAGAGGGACAGAGGAAGAGAGGCAAAGAAGAGGAAAGGGACAGAGGACGAGAGGCAAAGAGGGAAAGAGGGACAGAGGGAGAGAGGCAGAGAGGAGGAAAGGGACAGAGGAAGAGATGCAAAGAGGGAGAGAGGGACAGAGGGAGAGAGGCAAAGAGGGAGAGAAGGACAGGGGGAGGGAGGCAGAGAATGAGAGAAAAGCAGAGAAAGAAAAAGAGGCTAAGAAAAAGAAACATGTGGAGAGGCGAGAAAGAGAGACAGATGTAGAAAGAGAGAGGCAGCGAAAGACAGGGAAATAGATTAGGAGATAGAAATAAAGAGGCAGGGAAACAGAGATGCGGATAGAAAGTAAAAGAAAGAGGTAGATAGAGAAAGTAAGGAGTAGACAAAGGCACAGAGAAAGTTGGAAAGAGGCAGTGGCAGAGACAGATAAAGAGAGGGGCAGAAAGAGAAAGAGAGTTAATCAGAGACAGATAAAGAGAGGGGCAGAGAGATACAGAAAGAGAGAGAACTGGAGAGAGAGGAGAAAGAGAGGGAGATATAGAACTAGAAAGGCAGAGAGAAATAGAAAGAGCAATAGGGAGGTACTCAGAAAAAGAGAGTGACAGACAATGAGAAAGAAAAAGCAGATAGAGAAAGAGGTAGTGAGAGGCCTAGAAAGAGAGAAGCAGAGAGAAACAGAGAGAGAGAAATTCAGAGGCGAAGGCAGAGAGGGAAAGAGAGAGAGACAGAGACAGAGATGAAAAAAGAGACAGAGGTAGAGAGGAAAAGAGAGAGAGCGTCAGAGGCAGAGATGGAACGAGAGAAGGGCAGAGAGGGAAAGAGAGAGAGAGACAGAGGCAGAGAGGGAAAGAGAAAGACAGAGGCAGATGGGGAAACTGAGAGAGCGTCAGAGGCAGAGATGGAACGAGAGAGGGGCAAAGAGGGTAAGATAGAAAGACAGAGACAGAGAGGGAAAGAGAGAGACAGAGACAGAGAGGGAAAGAGAGAGACAGAAAGGGAAAGAGAGAGACACGGACATAAATTAATAAAGACAGAGAATGAAAGAAAGACAGAGACAGATGTAAAGAGAGATAGAGAGGCAGAGATGGAAAAAGAGAGAGAGACAAAGAGGGACACAGAGAGAGAAAAGGAGGCAGAGAGGGAAAGAGAGAGAGACAGAGAGGGACAGACAACGACAGAGAGGGAAAGAGAGAGAGAGAACGAACGAACGAACGAACGAACGAACGAACGAACGAACAAACTTTATTTTTAAAGGGTTAAGAATTGGGCACGCAGGCCCGTCTTACATTCTGCCCTTCGAGGTCTCCCTCCATTCCTACATCATTTCATTCACACATCAAGTAATAAAACAGTATAAAAAGCATCAAAACATTCAATACAAGCACTGAAATGTCTACATTTCTAACTACAACAAACTGTAGCGGTTGTTATAAATCTATGGAAAAGGCGCTATTTCAAAAATAGAGAAAGAGGCAGAGATGGAAAGAGAGAGACAGAGACAGAGAGGGAGAGAGAGAGACAGAGAGAGAGAGAAAGAGACAGAGAGGGAAAGAGAGAGAGAAAGAGGCAGAGATGGAAAGAGTGACACAGAGAGGGACAGAGAGAGACAGAGAGAGACAGAGAGGAAAAGAGTGAGAGAGAGAAAGAAGCAGAGATGGAAAGAGAGATACAGAGACAGAGAGGGACAGAGAGAGAGAGACAAAGAGGGAAAGAGAGAGAGAAAGAGGCAGAGATGGAAAGAGACAGACAGAGACATAGAGGGACAGAGAGGGACAGAGAGGGAAAGAGAGAGAAAGAGGCAAAGATTGAAAGAGTGAGACAGAGAGGGACAGAGAGAGACAGAGAGGGGAAGAGAAAGAAAAAGAGGCAGATATGGAAAGAGAGAGAGACAGAGAGTGACAGAGAGAGACAGAGAGGGAAAGAGAGAGAGAGAAAGAGGCAGAGAGGTAAGGAGAGAGAGAAAGAGACAGAGAGGGAAAGAAAGAGAGAAAGAGGCAGAGAGGTAAAGAGAGAGAGACAGAGGCATAGAGGGAAAGAGAGAGAGAGACAGAGAGAGAACGAGAGAAACAGAGCTGAGATGGAAAGACAGAGAGACAGGGCAGAGATGGAAAGAAAGAGAGACAGTTCAGAGATGGAAAGACAGAGAGACAGGGCAGAGATGGAAAGAAAGAGAGACAGGGCAGAGATGGAAAGACAGAGAGACAGAGCAGAGATGGAAAGACAGAGAGACAGGGCAGAGATAGAAAGACAGAGAGACAGGGCAGAGATGGAAAGGGAGAGAGAGGGCAGAGATGGAAAGACAGACAGAGCAGAGATGGAAAGACAGAGAGACAGGGCAGTGATGGAAAGACAGAGAGACAGGGCAGAGATGG
>CAJHNH020000118.1:12500-37500 GCA_905116865.2 Candidula unifasciata | reverse complement strand
GCTCAGTTCTTTACCTCGGTATGAACACCAGCGTCCGGTGGCCAATAGTACCAGTTCTGTGTTGATCAACAATTCCTCTGATGTCTTCTTCTTCTTCACTTCCTATTTTACCGCTGTGGGTGTCTAGGGAGAGATAAGTTTCTGTTTCTGGCTCTTTTGGCCGCCTCGACCATAGGCACATCGTGCTGTTCTAGAGCTTCTCTGATGTTATCCTTCCATCTTGTTCTTGGTCTACCTCTTGCTCTACGACCTTCTTCTCTTTCCATGTATGCTTTGTATGGTATGGTGTCACAAGGCATTCTCTCTAAGTGGGCAAACCATTTCACTTGCTGTCTTTGTATGCAATTTAGAATGGGTCTGTGCCGACTTGTTCTCTTATGATCTCATTCCTGATCTTATCTCATGGTCACTCCTACAGCCCTTCTCAGACATCTCATTACTCTGATGTGCCTGGTGTATTTTTCATTTTTCTGTTGTTGTTGCTAGGTTAACGAAGACTTTCACCTCAAGGCTCAAGAAATGTTGGACTTCTTCCGGCTACGAGGGTATCCCGAACATGTCTTACCTGCTGCCCTTTACAGAGCACGGTCTATTCATCGTGCTGAGGCCCTCGTTTCCAAGCCTAAACGTCACCACAACAGACCTATTTTCCCACTAAACTACCACCCTCACACCATCCGTGCTAGAAATATTCTCCTCCAGCTTCTCTCCGTCCTTAGGGCTGACCCATCTACCAATAAGGTCTTCTCTGAACTTCCACGAGTGACCTACAGGCATGACAATAACCTCAAGGACATTCTAGTTAAGAGTCCATTACGTCCTACCTCCGAGTACAACTTTGGAACGGTCTCTTGCCACAGACCTGTATGCAGGATCTGTCTATATGTGGTTCAGGCTACCAGCCTGGAATTCCCGAATGCCATGTCCCACAGATTTGAAGCCTTCTATTGCCCGAGCTCTAATGTCATTTACGCCATGAACTGCAAGAGATGTGGCATGAAATACATCGGTGAAACGGGTTTACGACTGGCTGACAGGTTCAGACAAAATGTTTTGGACGTGCAGAATGGTGCTCTGAAACCAGTACCACAGCATTTCAATTCCCGTGACCACCAAGGCGTCCTCGACATGGAGGTGATAGCCATTAAATCTAGCCACTCCAGCAACAGACTTCTCAAGTCTCTTGAACATCGGTTTATTTACACCTTGAAAACTCTGGCGCCCAGTGGACTTAACTGCCAACACAGCTTCCTCTAAATCCTAGAGGGCTGAACTGCCTACAAAGTTTCTCTGAGTGACGGCCTCTGGCATATCCCTGGGTATTAAAGTTCCCGGCCCCACATGCCTCGCCAGACTATTGTCTTGACATCGTCCTTGCTGCCACGAAAAACGAAGATAAGTGATATTGTGTATTTGTGTAGTATTGTCCAATCTTTGTATGTGCTGAATCTCCATAGCCGCAACGATCACGTTCTGTTTGTGTTTGTTATACTGTGAAGCTCGCTTATATACTTTCCTTTGGTTTTAAATCTTTCGCTCTTGTGTGTGTGTGTGTGTGTGTTTGTGTGTGTGTGTGTGTGTGTGTGTGTGTGTGTGTGTGCTTTGCCGATCTTAACTCCCAAGTCTACCTTTGTGGCGAGTGTTGTGAATTCACTGCTCTCAAAGTCCTCCACCCTCCCACATCTCAGAGGGCACTAATAATATCAGCGTGATCTATAGTTTGACCGTCTGTAGTGATAGCAGATCCAGCCAACCTATCAGCTCTTTCACTTCCATCGATACCCGCGTATCCCGGGAGGAAATTAAAGTCACTTCACACAGAGTGAACTTCTGTAATAATGTTCTGAACAAATGAGCAATCTGATTGGCTTGCAGGCAACGTCCAATTAAAATACGCACAACAAGCACACACTTAGGGCCTTACGACAGGAGTAAGCCCACCGACATTTCTAATGCTCCTAAATTGTCTAAATTGTCTGTGGTGCTCCCAGAGCCGTCTTAACATCATTATCGGCCCCTGGGCGAACCAGAGAGGGTCAGTTTTCTTTGTAACATTAATGGTCGACGTTTGGTGCAGGAGAGCCTAGCATATGATACCACAACATCCAGCTTAAGAATGGAGGTGGAGGCGGTCACTGCAGCTTTCCGCTGGCCAGAGAACACAACACACACACACACACACACACACACACATTGTTATTGTAACTGATTCAGAAAGCGCCCTGATTAAGATCAGAACTGGTATGCTTCGTGAAGATTGGCATGCTTCGCTGCGGGGGACACGAGTGACGAGTATTGTCTGGATTTTTTCACCGGGTGACGCC
This sequence comes from Candidula unifasciata, assembly GCA_905116865.2. Taxonomy (NCBI): domain Eukaryota; kingdom Metazoa; phylum Mollusca; class Gastropoda; order Stylommatophora; family Geomitridae; genus Candidula; species Candidula unifasciata. The sequence goes on along the minus strand of CAJHNH020000118.1, from coordinate 35,176 downwards.
GGTGTGTTAGGAAATGAACTGCACAACTTGGTGGAATACTGCTACATGATAGGGCAGACGTGTTTAGTGCCTTGTGGGAGAGCGTGTACAGTTCGGAGGAGCAGATGGATCACCACAGTCTGGTGAGATTGATGCAGTTGGGGGTGACGAGAGGTTCTGGCAGATGCTCGAGGCTCAGAGGAAGGGCAAGACAGACAGCTACTGGCACTATTAGTTTCGGAACTCTTCGCTGGCTGCTGAAGATGGGGACGGAGCGCTTATGGGAATGCCCCGAGTGCTGTGATGTCGGTTCTTAAATCAAATCACATCAAATCAATCATGGTCTCAAATTTCCCAGCTGAAGTACATTAAAAATCCCATAAGACCAAGGCGGGTTGGAGCCTTGTCTCCATTAGGCACAGACACAGATTTGTTAGAACAGATTAGTTTTGGGGAGCTGATGACTGACTTTGCAATTAAAAAATGTCCGAGAAAACGTTTCCAACATACATAAAATAGAAGAATACAAAAAAAAAAAAAAAAATTGTTTCCATCTGACGGAAAGTTTGTTTCTTCCTCTTCAGATTTCCGAGCCCAGGCCAGAAGGAAGAATACAACAGATTTCTATCTGACGCCATAGTTTTCTGTCATGTAACTTCTCTAACATCGGGTCTGTGGCTAAGTCAATGCGAACGCTTCGTAATGCCGGGATGCCGGGTTCGATCCCAGCTGCGGGCCATGCGCCTTGCGTTGGTTTCGACAGTGGTATAAAAAAAGCCGACCGTCCAGAGGCAATGGCAAACTACTGGACGTAAATTTGTCTTGAAAAACCACACAACAACCAGGGGCTGTTAGGGTTGGGTCTGCAACGTCCTGTACAGGATACGCAACTAACGCTCTTCTGTAACATCCCACCTTCTGAAGTGTGCATGGTGATTGTCCGACAGCGTTGAACTAGCGTGCAGTCTTTGCCAGGCTTTGGTAGAGTCTCGGCTAGCCGCGTAAAAGTAAGTAAAGGACCCTATTCCACGCAATCAGGCGTATAGGGCATATAGGGCTAGACCTATATTTTTCATAGACAAATCGGCACAAGATGGGTGATATGGTCAGCATCACGCCGGCCACCTTTACTTTCCCGGGGCTGCACCCGGTACCGACTCAAGGCTGGGTCGACCTGGGAGCCAAGGTCCTTCTTGAAAAAAAAAAGTCCGGCTGCGCCAGGGAGCGAACTCACGACCTTCTGATCCACGACGAGCGTCTAGCCGCTGGGTCACGGCGACTAGTTGCCGCGTATCACCTCTCAAATCTGCCAGCTGCTCTTGTGCTGTAAGCAGTGTTCTGAAAGGGCCTTGCCCTTATTTGAGTCGGTCCTCTGTCACGTGAGGTCAGCACTCTAAACAACCTCTGCTCGGCCATGATGAAAAAACGGAACACCGTACACAGGTTCGGTAGCCACATACGCTGGAAGACTCAAATATTGTGTCGCGCAGATGCACCACTCTTTAGCACCGGGAGGAAATGTTTTAGAAAAGGAAACAGTGAGTGTGTCTGCTTTTTTTGTGTGTGCAGCACACAGGTCCAGTGTTGCCACTTTGGATCTTTAATATCCAAATTTAGATCTTTTTCATTGCATTTAGATACTGTTTTTGACGTTTAGATCGTAAATATTTTTCTAGAAACTTTTCTTATGGAGTTAAATATTTTATAGATTTTTTTCTTTCATTGTCAATTTAATAATTACTGTGTAAAATATTTACTACAATATTTTTGTTTTGGTCTGGCACGTACATTGTGACAACTGCCATTTATTTAAACTTTGAACTCTCACTGGGGTCAACGCACAAATATCTGGCAGCCCCGGTACTGATTAATAAAAACGCGCGTTAATCATACTAACTTTGTTTCAACCGTATCCTCACTGTGCTGACTTTGTGTTTCTTTTTCATGTGATTTAAAAAAAATAATTGCTCACCTTCTTATGTGGCTTTCACTTCGAAAAAACCTTTCAACATGCCAAAAGTAAAGTATGAGCAAAACATTTTGAAAGAGTGGTTGCATGATGACAAAATTAAAAACTGGGGATATGACCAAAGCTTGTTGTAAGTACTGCAAGTGTGAAATTAAAGCGAAAATACAAAACTCAAAGAGCCATGCAGAGACTAAAAAAGCATTAAACTGCAGTTTCATTTAAAGATATTACACCGCTGACATCTGTTTTCAGAACTATACTGATAAATGAATTATCAAAAGTTGAAGTATCAGTGGCTATGTTTTTAATTTGTCACTACGCAATTTCAAACTGTGACCATTTGATCGATTTGTAAAAAAATCTTGGACTAGTTCAATTTGAAAAGTGTGACGTAAAAGTATAGTTTAGGAACTGAAGGACCTTTTAATCAGCAAACAGTTAGGCTTGAAGAATGTGGCTGTAATTGGTACTGATAATGCCACAGTGATGGTTGGTATAAACAATGGTGTTTATGCCAAGTTGAAGGAAGCTAACCCATCGTTAATACTTATAAAATGTATGCGTCATTCATTGCAGCTAGCATTATCACATGCTTCATCTAAATATTTACCAAGGAATTTGGAATACCTTATTGCTGAAACACTTTACTGGTTTTCCAAATCATTTGTCAGACAACAGCAATACAATACATTATATATCCTTGAATGATGGTTCCACACCACCGAAAATTCTGCCTACTGTTCCATTTATAAAGAATCTGTGGGATCTGAGAGTATTTAACATGTATGGGTTTGCTGTGAGAAACAAAGATGATGTTTTGAAACGTTTTGATGTGTTAGACATTGATGATATTTTGTTTTAAATATGTCTGAAGTGTTTCATATGCTTTATTCGTTAGATATCATAAACATGTCTGAAGTGTTTCATATGCTTTATTCGTTAGATATCATAAACATGTCTGAAGTGTTTCATATGCTTTATTCGTTAGATATCATAAACATATCTGAAGTGTTTCATATGCTTTATTCGTTAGATATCATAAATATGTTTGACATATTTGATGAGTAAATTATTTTTGAGTGGATCAGAACAAATGAGCCTTGAGATTTCGCTAGAGTGGCTGCCGGACCAGAGGTTAACTGGCTGGCTGTCATGGCAGTGGTCAAGTGTTTAACCACTGACTGGTTTTTTTAACCGAAGTTTAAAAAAAAATCAAACATTGATGCAATATTGAATGGCATTCCGGTAGGAGATTAGGTAATGAACCATTGACTGACTGGACGGAGATTAAGTAATGAGCATTGACTGACTGGGCGGCGGTTTAGTAATGAACCATTGACTGACTGGGCGGAGATTTAGTAATGGACAATTGACTGATTGGACGGAGATTTAGTAATGAACCATATTGGGCGGAGATTAAGTAATGGACAATTGACTGACTGGGTGGAGATTAAGTAATGAACCATTGACTGACTGGGCGGAGATTAAGTAATGGACAATCGACTGACTGGGCGGAGGTTTAGTAATGAACCATTGACTGACTGGGCAGAGATTAAGTAATGAACCATTGACTGACTGGGCGGAGATTAAGTAATGGACAATTGACTGACTGGGCAGAGATTAAGTAATGAACCATTGACTGACTGGACGGAGATTAAGTAATGGACAATTGACTGAGTGGGCAGAGATTAAGTAATGAACCATTGACAGACTGGGCGGAGATTTAGTAATGAACCATTGACTGACTGGGCAGAGATTAAGTAATGAACCATTGACAGACTGGGCGGAGATTTAGTAATGAACCATTGACTGACTGGGCAGAGATTAAGTAATGAACCATTGACTGACTGGGCAGAGATTAAGTAATGAACCATTGACTGACTGAGCGGAGATTTAGTAATGGACAATTGACTGATTGGACGGAGATTTAGTGATGAACCATTAACTGACTGGACGGAGATTAAGTAATGGACAATCGACTGACTGGGCGGAGATTAAGTAATGAACCATTAACTGACTGGGCAGAGATTAAGTAATAAACCATTGACTGACTGGACGGAGATTAAGTAATGAAACATTGACTGACTGGTCAGAGATTAAGTAGTGAACCATTGACAGACTGAACGGATATTAAGTAATCAACAATAGTTGTTGAGCTTGGGTTCCAGTTTTGAACTCCCCCCCCCCTCCCCCCCTCCCCACCGCCACCACCACCACCACCCCTAAATCCCCTGAGGCCTTGATACTCGCCCTTTTTTTTCCTACATTTGTTTTATCCAATCAGAGACGAAACGTCTGCGTCACAAAACAACCTAATCCGCAAACCGACAAGTGTAAAGGCAGGGTGAAGCATCTTCCGGGAAACAGACTTATCACTTCTTTTGACGTCCGACACCGACAAAAGTACACACTGACTTATAGACACGGTTTGGGACGGGAGGCGGTGCTAGGTCCATGAACTTCTTCATATCCTCTGCTCGCATGTTGTAGTCGTACATGTTTATGGCGTGGCCCCCGGAGTAGAGCTTGAACGCCGGCAAGGTGACATCGTACACACCTTGTTTCATACACAGGAGTCGGTTCTCGGCGCAGTCGACAGCGCCGTAAGCGTGGCCCTCTCTGCGGGTCTCCTGGGCAGCCTGTGGAAGGAAAACAACATCCTAGAGGCATCCCAGCTGGATATTGTAGTCGTGGTTGCTGTTTAACTGCTAATGAGGTGGCTGCTGCTGCAAGAGCTACACCCTTTGCTGGGGTCACTAATAATACCACTACCATAGAGCCACGTCCACTGCTAAAATTATTGGGTGCTTTCTTAATATCCCAACCCAAACAGGGGAAATCCACAAGTCACGGGACAGTCTAATATTTCAGAGGATGGTAGATAGTGCATACAGTCGTGGGACTTAGGCTGTTCTTTCTCGTGGGACATAAGAAGGCTGGGGTTAAGGCTAGTTCTACATATTTTGGGGTCGTTAAAGGCACCAGAAAGCTGTAAAACCCAGTCTTACCACTATTCAAAATGTTGGACTGTCCTGTGACGTCATCTGGGGGTAGGATATTCCGAAAGAACCATTTATTGCTACGATCAACTCTAATTAAATTTAAAAAAAATCTACACTGACTGCTGTTTCTACTATTGAGCCTACTACGGCTTTTAGTGCGACTGCTACTGCTAGTACCACTACTCCTAATACTGCTTCTACTATTACTGCCACGATTCTACTTCTACTCACATTACTAATACTACAAAAAAAAAAAAAAACCACCACTGACCCAACCACTACTACTGCCACCATCAGCACTACCGTTGCTGCCACCGCCACCACCACAAGTATTGCCGTCCCTTCTACTACCACCACAGTAACACATTGTAATATTAGTCACAAAGATACAAACTCTAGTACAGAGGTAACTATTTGTCCATAACAGGAGGAGAATGACAGCCAAGAGGACGTGAGGACGAGATCTCAACCGTACAAGACAGGACAGACCTCGGGGAGAAAACGATCAAAATGGATAACAGGAGTATAGACAAAATTACACGATAAACCAGTGATTCCCAAACTGTGCACTGCAGCACCCCTGGGAGCGACGCGAAATATTCTAAGATACACAAGTTTTCTTTGTCGTTTTTTCTCTTACATACGAACAGTCATACATTTACTTAGGTTAGGCGCCGTAAAAAAAAATTTAAATGAAAAAAAAAAAAAAAAGTGCCGCGACTCAGAAAGGTTTAGGAAACACTGCATGAAACAATGTCACACAAATGTATGAACATGAATACATCAGCTGGGCCCTCTTGGGAACGTAGGACCAGAATGGAGGATCCAGACAAGAGGGAGAGTGACAACATCCCACAGCAAGAGACTGTAATTGACAACTCTTTACACAACATCACACACAAGAGACAGTAATTGACAACTCTTGACACAAACATCACACACAAGGGACAGTAATTGACAACTTTTGAAACAACATCACACACAAGGGACAGTTATTGACAACTCTTGACACAACATCACACACAAGGGACAGTTATTGACAACTCTTGACACAACATCACACACAAGGGACAGTAATTGACAACTCTTGACACAACATCACACACAAGGGACAGTTATTGACAACTCTTGACACAACATCACACACAAGGGACAGTAATTGACAACTCTTGACACAATATCACACACAAGGGACAGTAATTGACATCACATCACACACAAGGGACAGTAATTGACAACTCTTGACACAACATCACACACAAGGGACAGTAATTGACAAACTCTTGACACAACATCACACACAAGAGACAGTAATTGACAACTCTTGACACAACATCACACACAAGGGACAGTAATTGACAACTCTTGACACAACATCACACACAAGAGACAGTAATTGACAACTCTTGACACAACATCACACACAAGGGAGAGTAATTGACAACTCTTGACACAACATCACACACAAGAGACAGTAATTGACAACTCTTGACACAACATCACACACAAGAGACAGTAATTGACAACTCTTGACACAACATCACACACAAGAGACAGTAATTGACAACTCTTGACAAAACATCACACATAAGAGACAGTAATTGACAACTCTTGACACAACATCACACACAAGGGAGAGTAATTGACAACTCTTGACACAACATCACACACTAGAGACAGTAATTGACAACTCTTGACACAACATCACACACAAGGGACAGTAATTGACAACTCTTGACACAACATCACACACAAGGGAGAGTAATTGACAACTCTTGACACAACATCACACACAAGGGACAGTAATTGACAACTCTTGAAACAACATCACACACAAGGGACAGTGATTGACAACTCTTGACACAACATCACACACAAGGGACAGTAATTGACAACTCTTGACACAACATCACACACAAGGAAGAGTAATTGACAACTCTTGACACAACATCACACACAAGGGAGAGTAATTGACAACTTTTGAAACAACATCACACACAAGGGACAGTAATTGACAACTCTTGACACAACATCACACACAAGGGAGAGTAATTGACAACTTTTGAAACAACATCACACACAAGGGACAGTAATTGACAACTCTTGACACAACATCACACACAAGGGACAGTAATTGACAACTTTTGAAACAACATCACACACAAGGGACAGTAATTGACAACTCTTGACACAACATCACACACAAGGGACAGTTATTGACAACTCTTGACACAACATCACACACAAGGGACAGTAATTGACAACTCTTGACACAACATCACACACAAGGGACAGTTATTGACAACTCTTGACACAACATCACACACAAGGGACAGTAATTGACAACTCTTGACACAATATCACACACAAGGGACAGTAATTGACAACTCTTGACACAACATCACACACAAGGGACAGTAATTGACAACTCTTGACACAACATCACACACAAGAGACAGTAATTGACAACTCTTGACACAACATCACACACAAGAGACAGTAATTGACAACTCTTGACACAACATCACACACAAGGGAGAGTAATTGACAACTCTTGACACAACATCACACACAAGAGACAGTAATTGACAACTCTTGACACAACATCACACACAAGAGACAGTAATTGACAACTCTTGACACAACATCACACACAAGAGACAGTAATTGACAACTCTTGACACAACATCACACACAAGGCAGAGTAATTGACAACTCTTGACACAACATCACACACAAGAGACAGTAATTGACAACTCTTGACACAACATCACACACAAGGGAGAGTAATTGACAACTCTTGACACAACATCACACACAAGAGACAGTAATTGACAACTCTTGACACAACATCACACACAAGAGACAGTAATTGACAACTCTTGACACAACATCACACACAAGGGAGAGTAATCGACAACTCTTGACACAACATCACACACAAGAGACAGTAATTGATAACTCTTGACACAACATCACACACAAGGGAGAGTAATTGACAACTCTTGACACAACATCACACACAAAAGACAGTAATTGACAACTCTTGACACAACATCACACACAAGAGACAGTAACTGACAACTCTTGACACAACATCACACACAAGGGAGAGTAATTGACAACTCTTGACACAACATCACACACAAGAGACAGTAATTGACAACTCTTGACACAACATCACACACAAGAGACAGTAACTGACAACTCTTGACACAACATCACACACAAGGGAGAGTAATTGACAACTCTTGACACAACATCACACACAAGAGACAGTAATTGACAACTCTTGACACAACATCACACACAAGGAAGAGTAATTGACAACTCTTGACACAACATCACACACAAGAGACAGTAATTGACAACTCTTGACACAACATCACACACAAGAGACAGTAACTGACAACTCTTGACACAACATCACACACAAGAGACAGTAACTGACAATTCTTGACACAACATCACACACAAGAGACAGTAACTGACAACTCTTGACACAGCATCACACACAAGATACAGTAACTGACAACTCTTGACACAACATCACACACAAGAGACAGTAACTGAAAACTCTTGACACAACATCACACACAAGAGACAGTAACTGACAACTCTTATTCATATTTCAAGACTAAACACTGCCCAGGAGCGAACACCTGCTAAGTAAACAAGGTCAACCTAAGCAGTGTTGCTCACCTTTATGAAAGAGTTCTTGGCTGTCTCCGAGTTTTCCTTGGTCTTCTTATAGAAAAACACCATCGTGGCATCCTTGCCCCGGATAAAGTTGTCAAACATTCGGTCGTTTAAGGCGATCACTTCCGGGATGCCAACATAAGGGTCCGGTGTGGTTGTGGCGACTATGGGTGGGTCTTTGCCAGTATACTCGGTTTTTTTGGGCCTGTACCTGGCGCTAGCTTTCAGCATGCCTGGTTTCAGGGGTGGGGGAGGGGAGGGAATCGACACCGGACAACGTTTGTGGTTGCTGACTGTTTCAACAGGCAGAAGGCTAAGTGAGATGTTCTATGGCAATCAGGTGGGAGATGGGTAACTGTGGGAAGAGAAAAGCCGTGGACCGGCCTAACTCCCTGTCGGCGGTCTGAGGGACCGGACACTGAATGACGTCATGTTTTTGGTGAGACAAGAAATTGGTGCCATCTATGTACGGGTCACTTCGGTGTGCAACTAATCTCTCATTGACACTCTTCTACTTTGTAAAGTCCATTTCTTCTTCTTTTTTCTTCTGTGTTCGACATCAGTTTTGTTAAACATTGAGTCCCGTCTATGTCACAAATAGGATTGTGCGTTTGAGGTCGCCACCGGTCCCCCATAACTTCTCTTTGAATGTGAATCCCCTGGGCCAGATTCACAGTCTTTGCTGGGAGAGGTAAGGGCGGTACTGCAGTACATGCCTAGAGGTCTGTCTTTCTGCTCCACAATCACAGGCATCAGATTCTTTTATGCCTATCCTGTACAGGTGTGCTCAAAGACCGAAGTCTAAAAATTGATGTTTGTTCTTTCCTGTTGGGTTTGTTTATGCTGTCACTCTCTGGTCTGTAATCTCCATTCTGCCGTCTCCACTCTCGCTTGAAAGACTGCTTTAGCGCTGTTTAGGTTTCCTTGTAGCTGTGTGGTGGATGAGTTTGTGAAAGATTACTCCCAGCTAAAGTCCATTTGATAAGCAGCAGAAGTAGTTGAAACAGTTTCCTGTTCGAGGCATCAAGATGATCATTGATTTCACGAACGTCAATGTGAGGAGTGCTGCCTCTTTAAGGGTTCTCAGGCACTCTGTTTTTCCTTATCGTTCTTACCTACACAAGACCGCACAGACACACAGAGAGAGAGAGAGAGAGAGAGAGAGAGAGAGAGAGAGAGAGAGAGAGAGAGAGAGAGGGGGGGGAGAAACACACACCCTCGGACACACAAACACTCAAACTTATACAATTAATCATACCTACGTTCATCATTATTATCAGTTGCCATGCCGACTGGCGTGGGCAATCATGCCTCTCCATAATCTGCGATCTCCTGCAGCATATTTCAGTTCGTGTGCCGACACACCTCCATGCTATGCAACAAGACTGTCAAGAATATTCTCTCGCTGTCTTCCTCTGTCCCTTCTTCAACAATGATCACTGTTTCCTCGAGATATCCTACTTTCATATATACTTACAATCGTACCAACACAGTCTGACGCATTCACAAATACATACATATCACACATTCACATATCACACAAAAACATGTCACACATATACCGCTTATAAAAAAAAAAATAGATAATGCAATATCGACAATTAACTAACTACGTTTAAAGTGGCATACAATCAATTGAAAGTATGAACTAAAAAAAAACGATTGATTAAATTAATGAAAACTATTTGTATTTTTCAGATCAAGTGGAAGATGGTTGCATAAATGAGCAGCAGAATATGCTGAACTTGTTTTCTACAAATGTTCCTAGGTTTAGGCAAATGTAATGAGCTTAGTCGCTCGATGTTCGTAGGATTTGATTTAATCAACTGGGAAAGGCAGTTTGCAATATTCTATTTTATGAACACATTTTACCTTTTTAAAAAAATATAAACGTTTGCTAAATGGATGTAGTCCTAGATGGCTGTAGAGATTATTTTTATTGATATGTTTTCTAACTGAAACTAGAGCCCGGCTCTCTGGCGTAGTTGGCTAAACCGGATTGCGCCGTGACCGGGTGACGACCTCCTTGTGGTCCGGGTTCACTCCCGGGGGTAGGCAGAAAAGCCACATTTCTCCCAGATTTACGGTATTTACAGTGGAATCAAGGCCGGAAAGTTGCAATATCCATAATACCGAGCCTTTCTTTTGTCAAAATCTGCTTGTGCCGCTAGGCGTCGCAGTCTATCAGATGATCGGCAACCGAGCCAGGGCGCGCTCAGTCGCTTCATATGCCGTGATGTTATGAAGTCTCAAGTTGTCAGTTACTCCTTCAATCCATCTTCTTCTTGGTCTTCCCCTGCCTCTTGGTGTTTCGATTTTCATGTTGTATGCTCTTGATGCTGGCATCGTTGGTTCCATTCTCATTAGGTGACCAATCCATTTCATTCTTTGCTTCTCAATAAATTTAACGATGGGTATGGTTCCAATAGTTCTTGTAATCACATCGTTTCTCACTCGATCTCTTCTGGTTTTATTCGCAGCCATTCTCAAACATCTCATTTCACAGGTGGTTAATACCGAGCCTAAGGGTTAAAAATTCATGGCTTCTGGATACTAAAACAAACAAACTGAAACCAGCGCGAAATGCGATTTTGAAGGGAACTTAATATTTTAACATTAGACTTGACGCAAAGATCGAAATGAGTTTGGATGTAGGACGCGTAAAATATTGTTCGTGTATTTTTATCCAGAAAGTGCTGATAAACTTTTTGTGTACGTACGTTAAATGACGGTCGATGGTAAGGCCTAATGTTTTGTGTTTCCTTTGAATTCACCATAGGTATTTTAACAATATAGAGCTCAAGTGGTATATAACAGACGCGACCGGTCATTTTAGAAGAGAGTAGAAACGAGATGGGAGCTGGGACACACTGGAATAGAAAATGTGGACACCAGGGAAATAGCTAGTTAAAGAACAACCCACAATTTTTGAAGCTCCCGTCTTTCACAGTAAAAATAAAGATACATTATTGTAGAACTACTATACATTCTTGTAGAACTACTATACATTCTTGTAGAACTACTATACATTCTTGTAGAACCACTATACATTCTTGTAGAACTACTATACATTCTTGTAGAACTACTATACATTCTTGTAGAACCACTATACATTCTTGTAGAACCACTATACATTCTTGTAGAACTACTATACATTCTTGTAGAACTACTATACATTCTTGTAGAACTACTATACATTCTTGTAGAACTACTATACATTCTTGTAGAACTACTATACATTCTTGTAGAACTACTATACATTCTTGTAGAACTACTATACATTCTTGTAGAACTACTATACATTCCTGTAGAACTACTTACTATACATTCTTGTAGAACCACTATACATTCTTGTAGAACTACTATACATTCTTGTAGAACTACTATACATTCTTGTAGAACTACTATACATTCTTGTAGAACTACTATACATTCTTGTAGAACTACTATACATTCTTGTAGAACCACTATACATTCTTGTAGAACCACTATACATTCTTGTAGAACTACTATACATTTTTGTAGAACTACTATACATTCTTGTAGAACTACTATACATTCTTGTAGAACTACTATACATTCTTGTAGAACCACTATACATTCTTGTAGAACCACTATACATTCTTGTAGAACCACTATACATTCTTGTAGAACTACTATACATTCTTGTAGAACCACAATACATTCTTGTAGAACTATTATATATTCTTGTAGAACTACTATACATTCTTGTAGAACTACTATAAATTCTTGTAGAACTACTATGCATTCTTGTAGAACTAATATACATTCTTGTAGAACTAATATACATTCTTGTAGAACTACTATACATTCTTGTAGAACTACTATACATTCTTGTAGAACTTCTATACATTCTTGTAGAACTACTATACATTCTTGTAGAACTACTATACATTCTTGTAGAACTACTTTACATTCTTGTAGAACCACTATACATTCTTGTAGAACCACTATACATTCTTGTAGAACTACTATACATTCTTGTAGAACTAGTATACATTCTTGTAGAACTACTATACATTCTTGTAGAACTACTATACATTCTTGTAGAACTACTATACATTCTTGTAGAACTACTGTACATTCTTGTAGAACTACTATACATTCTTGTAGAACTACTATACATTCTTGTAGAACTACTATACATTCTTGTAGAACTACTATACATACTTATGGTCAAAATGAGAACTACAACACCGTATATATTAATCAATAACCGTCTTGGGGACAACAAAGTGTTGTTGAAAAACCCACGGGACATATCAAACATTCCATCTAAAGAATGACATTATCAGCCATCATGAGCAATGGCGAATGGTCATGAACAAACAATCTCTTCTTTCACTCTGATGTATTGAATGTTCCGTTACTCCAACGTACATCTCTGACATACTCCAACATACTCCAACATACATCTCTAACATCCACGACCGCTACGGCAGCCATGAAAGCCGTCCTGGGTTAGCCCGAAACCACCTCGCCAACAGGGCTCTGGTAAAGCTGCGACAGGCCTTGCAAGCCGGCGATGGATTTAATACGGCTACAGCAAGTACAATGAGATATAAACAGACTGATCAAATGGCATTTAAATACACAGAAAGCAAATCAAACGGTTTGCCCACTCGTAGAAAATGCCTTCTGATGCTATACCATTCAACGTAATTACCAAAACAGGAGCTGGAAGTAGAGCAAGAGGTAGACTGAAAACAGTATGGGAAGATAACATCAAAGAAACTCTACAGCACCACGATGTTTCTATGGTCGAAGCAGCCAGAAGAGTGCGAAGCAGGACCTTATTTCTACCTCGACATCTGTAGTGGTAAATAGGAAGTAAGACTTTCCAAAATGATTTGATGAAAGGCCTATGAAGGCACATTTGTTCTCCGCCTCACTGGAGTAAGGTTACTTTTCAGCATCAGTAACAGGCAGGCTACAGTCTTTCAGATACTCAGTCGGTGCAGGTTCTACGTTCTGTTCCTCTCCCAAATCAGACTGAAAAATGTCCACAAACAGCATAATAAGCCGGATGAAGTACTGGTCTAGCGGCAATCCCCCAATGGCTGCAGAAGTGTTGTCTTGAGGCAATCCCTGACTGGCTTCAGAAATACTGAACTTGAGGCAATCCCTGACTGGCTTCAGAAATACTGAACTTGAAGCAATCCCTGACTGGCTTCAGAAATACTGAACTTGAAGCAATCCCTGACTGGCTTCAGAAATACTGAACTTGAAGCAATCCCTGACTGGCTTCAGAAATACTGAACTTGAGGCAATCCCTGACTGGCTTCAGAAATACTGAACTTGAAGCAATCATAAACTGGCTTCAGAAATACTGAACTTGAAGCAATCCCTGACTGGCTTCAGAAATACTGAACTTGAGGCAATCCCTGACTGGCTTCAGAAATACTGAACTTGAAGCAATCATAAACTGGCTTCAGAAATACTGAACTTGAAGCAATCCCTGACTGGCTTCAGAAATACTGAACTTGAGGCAATCCCTGACTGGCTTCAGAAATACTGAACTTGAGGCAATCCCTGACTGGCTTCAGAAATACTGAACTTGAAGCAATCATAAACTGGCTTCAGAAATACTGAACTTGAAGCAATCATAAACAGGCTTCAGAAATACTGAACTTGAAGCAATCATAAACTGGCTTCAGAAATACTAAACTTGAGGCAATCATAAACAGGCTTCAGAAATACTGAACTTGAGGCAATCCCCGACTGGCTTCAGAAATACTGAACTTGAGGTAATCCCCGACTGGCTTCAGAAATACTGAACTTGAGGCAATCATAAACTGGCTTCAGAAATACTGAACTTGAGGCAATCCCTGACTGGCTTCAGAAATACTGAACTTGAGGCAATCATAAACTGGCTTCAGAAATACTGAACTTGAGGCAATCATAAACAGGCTTCAGAAATACTGAACTTGAAGCAATCATGAACTGGCTTCAGAAATACTAAACTTGAGGCAATCATAAACAGGCTTCAGAAATACTGAACTTGAGGCAATAATAAACTGGCTTCAGAAATACTGAATTTGAGGCAATCATAAACAGGCTTCAGAAATACTGAACTTGAGGCAATAATAAACTGGCTTCAGAAATACTGAACATGAGGCAATCATAAACTGGCTTCAGAAATACTGAACTTGAGGCAATCATAAACAGGCTTCAGAAATACTGAACTTGAAGCAATCATAAACTGGCTTCAGAAATAGTGAACTTGAGGCAATCCCCGACTGGCTTCAGAAATACTGAACTTGAGGTAATCCCCGACTGGCTTCAGAAATACTGAACTTGAGGTAATCCCCGACTGGCTTCAGAAATACTGAACTTGAGGCAATCATAAACTGGCTTCAGAAATACTGAACTTGAGGCAATCATAAACTGGCTTCAGAAATACTGAACTTGAGGCAATAATAAACTGGCTTCAGAAATACTGAACTTGAGGCAATCATAAACTGGCTTCAGAAATACTGAACTTGAGGCAATCATAAACAGGCTTCAGAAATACTGAATTTGAGGCAATCCCCGACTGGCTTCAGAAATACTGAACTTGAGGCAATCATAAACTGGCTTCAGAAATACTGAACTTGAGGCAATCATAAACTGGCTTCAGAAATACTGAACTTGAGGCAATAATAAACTGGCTTCAGAAATACTGAACTTGAGGCAATCATAAATTGGCTTCAGAAATACCTGAACTTGAGGCAATAATAAACTGGCTTCAGAAATACTGAACTTGGGGCAATCCTAAATTGGCTTCAGAAATACTAAACTTGAGGCAATCATAAACTGGCTTCAGAAATACTGAACTTGAGGCAATAATAAACTGGCTTCAGAAATACTGAACTTGAGGCAATCATAAATTGGCTTCAGAAATACTGAACTTGAGGCAATACTAAACTGGCTTCAGAAATACTGAACTTGGGGCAATCATAAATTGGCTTCAGAAATCCTTAACTTGAGGCAATCATAAACTGGCTACAGAAATACTGAACTTGAGGCAATCATAAACTGGCTTCACAAGCACTGAACTTGAGGCAATCATAAACTGGCTTCACAAGCACTGAACTTAAGGCAATCATAAACTGGCTTCACAATAGTTGACCTTGAGGCAATCCCACATGGCTTCAGAAGTACTGGTCTTGAGGCAATCCCACATGGCTTCAAAAGTACTGAACTTGAGGCAATCCCACATGGCTTCAGAAGTACTGAACTTGAGGCAATCCCACATGGCTTCAGAAGTACTGAACTTGAGGCAATCCCACATGGCTTCAGAAGTACTGAACTTGAAGCAATCCCACATGGCTTCAGAAGTACTGGTACTGAGGCAATCCCCTATGGCTTCAGAAGTACTGAACTTGAGGCAATCCCCCATGGCTTTAGAAGTACTGAACTTGAGGCAATCCCCCATGGCTTCATGATGTTCTATTTCTGATCAATTGCAGGAAGCCATGAGTACAGGTCATCTAAGATCATATTTTAGACTTCATGAAATATAGTCTCTCACATAAGGATTCAGTGTCTCACTTTATCTTGATTTAGACAGAGGGACTTACCCATCAGACTGCATATCTAGTTCCTTGCAGAGTGACTTACCCATCAGACTGCATATCTAGTTCCTTGCAGAGTGACTTACCCATCAGACTGCATATCTAGTTACTTGCAGAATGACCTATCCATCAAAGTGCACATCTAGTTCCTTGGAGAGTTAGGGACTGAGCCTCGAGAGGAGGGGGTAAGAAGTGTATTGTTATGGGTAGTGGGTCCCCCCACCTCTTACTTCACCCTAGGTCTAGTGAATATCTGTTCACGAAAGGAGCGTCCATTGTGGTGTCAGCCTCTTGACCTAGCAAAACCTCTCTTACCTCAAGACCATTGTGCGTGGCGAAGAGTCACAGCCTCCCTGAGGTGGTCCTGGTAACTGGGGGTGCGAATCCCCAGGCAAAACACAATGGATCTAGAGGAGCAAACCTCGATAATAAACCCGGTGCACCACACCGTACTGCCCCCTGTGGGAGGAAAGGAGCCAGAGGTGTGCTGAACAGTCTTAGGAATGGAAACAAGTATGCTAACCCCCTGAATATCGGAAACAATCGTGAAGGCACAGGGACTCAGGACGTGACGATCCACTTGCCCCAACTACTCATGCTTAGGCCATGCTTAGAGTCATGAAGAGCTCAGCGAAACCTGCAGGCAATCTGGTGGCGGGGAATGAGCACACTGTGAGCCCCACCTTTGCTACGTGTTAAAGGGGAAGGCAGAAACACAACCCATATTTCCTTTAGAACTGGTACAGGGCATTTCTAGCTGCTGCCCGGGGAGGTAGGTAATCCACAGACACCCCAGCACCACAATGCCATGAATATGTCAAAATTTAAGAATACATACGAGATCGGTAATCGCCTCGTCTATCAAGGCCCGCGCCAGACAGTGGGAAACCAGGCTGTCATGTGCGAAAAATTGGCTACTGGAAAATTTTAGATAAATAGGAAAACAGACACCCTAGGAGGAGGAAGAGTGGGAGGGAGAGCAAAGAGAACTCAGACCGCACAGCAAAAAATACACAGATGCTTAATATTCTGCAGCTGAACATCTGAGGAATAAGAAAAAAGAAACTTGAACTTGCCAGAATGCTAAACAACCACAAGGTACACGTTGCTGCCCTACAAGAAACCCTGCATAAAGACTCTGATCTGCATCTCACTGGATATACTAGTTATGCCTGTAAGTGCAATGACTGCTGGGGTATAGTGACCTATATCAGAAATGACATACAAGGAGATGTAACAATGCTGTCGGCATCTCACCCTACAGATGTGCAAAAAAATAACTATCTGGCACAATGGAAGGAAATATACGATATACAACGTGTACAGCCCACCTCAGACAACATGCAACATACCAGAACTATACAAGACACAGTACCATAAAACCCTTCTTGTTGGTGACTTCAACGGACACTCGCCACTTTGGGGTTACCCTGACTACAATAGCACAGGGAAATACATCGAAGATACTTGTGAAACTACTAACCTATTAGTGCTGCAGGACACAGAGTCTACACCTACACTGTTACACAGGGCCCACCTATCTCTCAGCCAACCTGATCTGACATTGGAGTGACTTTTCCATCACACAGCATATATAGTTCCTTGCAGAGTGACTTCTCCATCACACAGCACATATAGTTCCTTGCAGAGTGACTTCTCCATCACACAGCACAAATAGTTCCTTGCAGAGTGACTTCTTCATCACACAGCACATATAGTTCCTTTGCAGAGTGACTTTTCCATCGCACAGCACATATAGTTCCTTGCAGAGTGTCTTCTCCATCACACAGCACATATAGTTCCTTGCAGAGTTACTTCTCCATCACACAGCACATATAGTTCCTTGCAGAGTTACTTCTCCATCACACAGCACATATACTTCCTTGCAGAGTGTCTTCTCCATCACACAGCACATATAGTTCCTTGCAGAGTTACTTCTCCATCACACAGCACATATAGTTCCTTGCAGAGTTACTTCTCCATCACACAGCACATATAGTTCCTTGCAGAGTTACTTCTCCATCACACAGCACATATAGTTCCTTGCAGAGTTACTTCTCCATCACACAGCACATATACTTCCTTGCAGAGTGTCTTCTCCATCACACATCACATATAGTTCCTTGCAGAGTTACTTCTCCATCACACAGCACATATACTTCCTTGCAGAGTGTCTTCTCCATCACACAGCACATATAGTTCCTTGCAGAGTTACTTCTCCATCACACAGCACATATAGTTCCTTGCAGAGTTACTTCTCCATCACACAGCACATCCAGTTCCTTGCAGAGTTATTTCTCTATCACACAGCACATATAGTTCCTTGCAGAGTTACTTCTCCATCACACAGCACATATAGTTCCTTGCAGAGTTACTTCTCCATCACACAGCACACATAGTTCCTTGCAGAGTTACTTCTCCATCACACAGCACATATAGTTCCTTGCAGAGTTACTTCTCCATCACACAGCACATATACTTCCTTGCAGAGTGTCTTCTCCATCACACAGCACATATAGTTCCTTGCAGAGTTACTTCTCCATCACACAGCACATATAGTTCCTTGCAGAGTTACTTCTCCATCACACAGCACATATACTTCCTTGCAGAGTGTCTTCTCCATCACACAGCACATATAGTTCCTTGCAGAGTTACTTCTCCATCACACAGCACATATAGTTCCTTGCAGAGTTACTACTCCATCACACAGCACATATAGTTCCTTGCAGAGTTACTTCTCCATCACACAGCACATATAGTTCCTTGCAGAGTTACTTCTCCATCACACAGCACATATACTTCCTTGCAGAGTGTCTTCTCCATCACACAGCACATATAGTTCCTTGCAGAGTTACTTCTCCATCACACAGCACATATACTTCCTTGCAGAGTGTCTTCTCTATCACACAGCACATATAGTTCCTTGCAGAGTTACTTCTCCATCACACAGCACATATAGTTCCTTGCAGAGTTACTTCTCCATCACACAGCACATCCAGTTCCTTGCAGAGTTATTTCTCTATCACAGTGCGCATCCAGTTCCTTGCAGAGTGACTTATTGATCACAGTGCTCATCCAGTGCCTTACAGAGAGACGGCTGGCATCAATGTACACAGTCGATAGTTTCCTGATCTAGGTTTTGCCTTTTTGATTCAGACAGCCTTTACCCGACACCTTCGCCTGACACGTTCTACACCTTCGCCTGACACGCTCTACACCTTCGATTGACACATTCACCTCACACCTTCACCTGACACCTTCACATGACACCTTCACCTGACACCGTCACCTGACACGTTCACCTGACACCTTCACCTGACACCTTTGACACATTCACCTGACACCTTCACTTGACACATTCACCTGACACCTTCACCTGACACGTTCACCTGACACCTTCACCTGACACCTTCGACACATTCACCTGACACCTTCACCTGACACATTCACCTGACACCTTCACCTGACACATTCACCTGACACCTTCACCTGACACCTTCGACACCTTCACATGAAAAATTCACCTGACACATTCGCCTCACACCTTCACCTGACACCTTCACCTGACACATTCGACACCTTCACCTAAAACCTTCACCTGACACCTTCACCTGACACCTTCGACACCTTCACCTGAAACCTTCACCTAAAAACTTCACCTAAAACCTTCACCTGACACATTCGCCTCACACCTTTACATGACACCTTCACCTGAAACCTTCACCTGACACCTTCACCTCACACCTTCACCTGACACCTTCACCTGACACCTTCACCTGAAACCTTTAATTCACACCTTCACCTGACACCTTCACCTGACACCTTCGCCTCACACCATCACTTGATACCTTCACCTGACACCTTAACCTGACATCTTCACCTGACACCTCTAAATGACACCTTCACCTGACACCTTCACCTGACACCTCCACCTGACACCTTACCTGACACGTTCACACCTGACACCTCTAAATGACACCTTCACCTGATACATTCGCCTTACACCTTCACCTGACACCTTCACCTGACACCTTCAATTGACACCTTCACCTGACACCTTCGCCTCACACCTTCACCTGACACATTCACCTGAAAACTTCACCTGACACCTTCATCTGACACCTTCACCTGACACCTTCGACACCTTCACCTGAAACCTTCACCTGACCCCTTCGTCTCACACCTTCGACACCTTCACCTTAGACACCTTCACCTGACACCTTCGACACCTTTACCTGACACCTTCGACACCTTAACCTGACACATTCGACACCTTCACCTGACACATTCGACACCTTCACCTGACACCTTCGACACCTTCACCTGACACATTCGACACCTTCACCTGACACCTTCGAATGACACCTACACCTGACACCTTCGACACCTTCAATGACACGTTCACCTGACACGTTCACATGACACCTTCACCTGACACGGTCACCTGACACCTTCACCTGACACATTCAGCTGACACCTTCACCTGACACCTTCACCTGACACGTTCACCTGACACCTTCACCTGACACCTTCACCTGACACCTTCACCTGAAACCTTCACCTCACACCTTCACCTCACACCTTCACCTGACACCTTCACCTGACACCTTCACCTGACACCTTCACCTGACACCTTCGCCTCACACCTTCACCTGACACCTTTACTTGAAACCTTCACCTGACACCTTCACCTGACACCTTCACCTGACACCTTCAACTGACACCTTCGACACCTTCACCTGAAACCTTCACCTGACACCTCCGCCTCACACCTTCGACACCTTCACCTGACACCTTAGACACCTTCACCTGACACCTTAGACACCTTCACCTGACACCTTCGACACCTTCACCTGACACCTTCGACACCTTCACCTGACACCTTCGACACCTTCACTTGACACCTTCGACACCTTCACCTGACACCTTCGACACCTTCACCTGAAACGTTCACCTGACACTTTCACCTAACACTTTCTACACCTTCACCTGACACATTCGACACATTCACCTGACACCTTCGAATGACACCTACTGACACCTTCGACACCTTTAATGACACGTTCACCTGACACGTTCACATGACACCTTCACCTGACACGTTCACCTGACACCTTCACCTGACACGTTCACCTGACACCTTCACCTGACACATTCAGCTGACACCTTCAGCTGACACATTCAGCTGACACCTTCACCTGACACGTTTATCTGACACCTTCACCTGACACATTCAGCTGACACCTTAACCTGACACATGCAGCTGACACGTTTACCTGACACGTTCACCTGACACCTTCACCTGACACTGCAAGAGCTTCTGGTCTGATTGTAGACTGGCATTACTGCAACTTGACCATGGGTTCCAGATCCAGTTTCTACATCTCCTTCGGATAATACTGGTTTTTCCTTTACGCCATACAAATAAAGTCACGCCATATAAATACAGACTGACAGACAGACCGTCAGACACACAGACAGACAGACAAACAAAAGACATAGAGATAGATGGATAGACAGACATACTTAGAAATAGTTAGAAAGACGGACCAACACTCATAAATAAATTCATGCATACATACATACACAAATACATACATACACACAAACATACATAATACATACACATACATACATAAATACACACATACTTACACGCATATACAAACAAACAAACAAACGAAAGAACAAAAGAACAAATGAACAAATGAACGAACGAAAAAACATGCATAATACATACATACATACATGCATACATGCATACATGCATACATGCATACACGCATACACGCATACACGCATACACGCAAAAACGCATACACGCATACACGCATACATGCATACACGCTTACACGCTTACATGCATACATGCATACATGAATGCATGCATGCATGCATGCATGCATGCATACATGCATGCATACATACATACATACATACATACATACATACATACATACATACATACATACATACATACATACATACATACATACATACATACATACATACATACATACATACATACATACATACATACATACATACATAACATACATACATACATACATACATACATACATACATACATACATACATACATACATACATACATACATACATACATACATACAATACATACATACATACATACATACATACATACATACACATACATACATACATACATACATACATACATACATACATACATACATACATACATACATACATACCATACATACATACATACATACATACATACATACATACATACATACATACATACATACATACATACATACATACATACATACATACATACATACATACATACATACATACATACATACATACATACATACATACATACATACATACATACATACATACATACATACATACATACATACATACATACATACATACATACATACATACATACTACAT
>CAJHNH020000118.1:0-7500 GCA_905116865.2 Candidula unifasciata | reverse complement strand
GAAGAAGTGGACAAAGGTATTTCAATTGACTAACAGGGATCAGTTTCAAGCAAGATTAGAAAATGAATGCCTTGAAAATCCCAGACAGGAAATGTTGCTGCATTAAACTCATTAAATAGCAGAAGATAGAATTGATGGCCGTCTCGTTAAAATGCATAAAAATCAAATACCAACACAGATTCTATATCTGTACAAATATGATGTCGATGCTTGCACTAGGGCACCTCAGGAGGAGAAAGACTGATGACATCCGCCCTGAACTGACAATAGCCAGAATTACGAGTATATGTCTGCGCCTCTTTCTTGGTTCTGACACGAGCATGAGAATGAATGAATGAATTTTTACCCCACCAGGACATCACACAAGCGATAAACACCCGATGACACAAAGTGCCACCATGTGGGTGAGGATCAACGTGGCGAGGTCCCAGAAACCGCGTTCAGACAATTGGCCTTATTGATGGCCAGCCTATATTGCGGCCCCTGGCAAAAGCCAGAGTGGGGCTTCAAATAACAAAAAATTACGTCCTGAAAAGGGCGTAATTGTATTGACCAGCATGAGAACTCAAACTGTACTGACGGCCAATTGTCAATCCTCCTGTCTTGTGTTCACTTACATTTACTATAGAGCTCAAACTTTAATGACGGCCAATTGTCAATCCTCCTGTCTTGTGTTCACTTACATTTACTATAGAGCTCAAACTTTAATGACGGCCAATTGTCAATCCTCCTGTCTTGTGTTCACTTACATTTACTATAGAGCTCAAACTTTACTGACGGCCAATTGTCAATCCTTCTGTCTTGTGTTCACTTACATTTACTCAGGAGCGAAATGTAGCAAAAAAGTTGTAAGATGTTTTTGAGATCAGATTTCATAAGTATTGCATATTTTACGCCAGCAATATCAAACAATGATGTTACTTCTAAGGCTGTACCGAATATTCGCTTCGTATTCGCTTCGTATTCGCTTCGGGGCCCAAAAGTGGACATATTGACTATTCAGTATTCGGCCGAATATTTGCAGTCGGGCCGTATACGAATAGTAGTAATCATACATCCGCTTCTGCACACGACCTTAATGCCAACGACATGGAACGATTTGTTTTATTGAAGGCGAATGCAGCTTTCATGCATTAAATTAGCTGTCAGGGACAATTTGCAAGTTTAGTTATTTGTTATAATACTTAGGATTCTTTCATTCCTAGTTATTAGTTCTCACAGACTGGCTGAAGGATGCAAAACGTAACATGTTTTTAAATGTTTACTATTCTGTACGAATACTAACTAGACATGGAAAGAATACAAACTCCGGCCACATCCAAGTCGATAATAAGAAAATCAAACGAACGGAAACATATAAGTACTTGGGTGCAAACTTCAACTGCTCCAACATGTTGAGAGAAGAAATACAACCTAGAAATAAAGTAAATCATGCCCTTCAACATCTGCTAAAGTCAAAGTGTATGTCTCGCAACAACAAGATCAAAATATATAAAACGTTCATAAGACCAGTCGTTTTATTCGGCTCTGAAAATTGAAGCAAAAATAAAAGAGATGAGGCCTTATAACAGGTTTTTGAAAACAGTCTTAAGACAAGCCTTTGGAACCATCAAAGATGCTAACAGCGGGGAATGGAGAGTGAGAAGCAACAACGTAACACACAATCTGTTTGAAACACCATTGATAACTGGCATCATGAGAGCTAACAGACCAAAATTGTTGAGGCATACTGAAAGAATGTCAGATGACAGAGAAGTAAAAACTGTATACACCTGAGAGAGGAATGGTCGTTGACCACGAGGCAGATAAAAAAGAAGTTAATGTCCAGCCAGACCTGCAAACAACGAGAGATATTTGCAGCAGTAAACCTGAAGTGCTCAGAATGCTAAAAAAGAAAATGACTATTCTGTGCTACTTTATGTTAAGTAAAAGTTCAGCGTACATTTGACATTATGAAAAAGTTTTTTTTTTTTTTTTAAGATATATTTTGTAGACTATACACTATTCGTATTCGTATTTGGCCGAATAGTTGGTCCCGTTATTCGTATTCGGCCGAATAGTGAAAAATCACTATTCGGTACAGCCCTAGTTAATTCGTCTGTAAATCTAGACACACAGTGTTAAAAAAAAAGCTATCGCCGCAAAACAATAGCTGCAAAGACAATCAACAGCTGTTTGCAAACAAAGTGTTCACAATATGGGTGTGCGCCCCTAAAACTAATATAACTTAGCTCTCTGCTGAACTTAGTTGAAACTTTTGCACATTATTTTTCGCACTGGTAATAACTGAAGAGTGTTTTGTGACTCCTGTTTTCATCTATGAAGAACTTCATTTGTTGTCGAAATACCTTACGCACTAGATGCGTGGTCATGTGTTTTGACATCTCAATGTTTCCTTAGTGACGTGTGATTTGTTGCTGGCACAGTAACTGAGCCATGAGGGAATCACAATCTTACGGTAAAGTTTGCAACTATGACTGACTTATCAACTAAGGAACAATTTACAAAATAACTATAATTACCTAACAAAACAAAAGCAAACTACCAACCAGCTAACTAACCAGCTAAATAATTAACCAAAACCCAACTTACCAAGTACATAACAAGTAGCTAACCAACCAACCAACTAACTACCTAACTAAAATCTAACAGTGACTGACTAACTAAATAACTAATTAATTAAATTTATCTGCCTGACTGACTGACTGAGTGACTGACTGACTGACTGACTGAGTGAGTGATGACTAATAAGCTAACTGGCTAATTAACTGACTTAACATTAACAACAAATAGTAGTAATAATTACACAAAACGGATTAACTAATATTTGATAACCTAAAACAGAGACACTTTGACAACAGGTATATAATATCTTAAATCTTACCCATATTAACGATTGCTTGGCTTTCTTAAACTTTGAGTTAGGCTCGCCATAGAACATGACCAAGGCTGCGTCATGTGTGCAGATATACCTTTCAAGCTCTTGTTCAAATAAATGTAAAACTCCTGGCAGACTTTCATATTTATAAGGTTCTTTGGGAATTGGATGACTATACAGATATTGCGCTGCTTTACGAAACGCCCCCAGATGGGTGCGATAATTATCAGAATAAGTACCTGGCATATGATAGGTCTTTTCGCCCCCAGCCATCCTGTTCAATGTGTGTGAATAAAGGATTTCTGAACTGGTTATAGAGTCAATGAAATAAGCTATGGCAATCAAAAAGGAGAAAGGCAACTGCAGGGAAAGAAATGAAAGGCCGTGGACCGGCCTAACTCAACGTCCGCGGACTGAGAGACTCCGCGCTAAGTGACGTCGTTCTCCTGGAGACGAGAAATCGGAGCTCTAGTGGGTGCAAAGTAACGATGGTGTGCAAAGAAGACAAAGTGATAAAGAGCTTGACTTGATTCAAGAACAGACATCACAGCTCTAGGGTTTTTCTCATAAGTACTCAATCTGAACACCAAGGAAGATTGGCTAATAAACAGCATCCTTTCTCGAAAGCTGAAATATTTTGGTCATATCAAGAGCCACGACGGATTGGAAAGAATTATAGCAGAAGGCATGGTACCAGGAAGGAGGGATAGGGGCCGACCGACGCGAAGATGGGCACAGGATATAAGTGACTCCTTGAGTGTGAAAGTTCATGAGGCGGTAAAACTGACAAGAGACTGAGTTTCTTTCAGGCAGACTGTGATTAGAGCGACGTTCTGCAAAGGACCTGCTACATGATGATGATGACTCAGTCTGAAATTATGCTCCAAATACCGTACCATCGTATTAAAAAGTCCTGCTGGCAAAATCCTTTCACGAATCATCATGAAAAGGATTGAAAGGAAACTACAATATGAGCTGGATGAAGCACATGCTGGTTTCAGACAGGGTAGATTAACTAAGGATCACATCTTTAATATAAAAATAATGTTTTGAAAAATGCAGAGAATACAACGAAGATCTTCATGCTTGTTCTATTGATTATAGCAAGGCATTTGAATGTGTCCAACGCCACAAACTGTGGGATATTATAAAAAGTATGGGGTTTCCAGCGATTTTAGTGCATTTATTAGAAAATCTTTATCGTGAACAACAAGCAGCCATCACAGCAGTTGGTGAAACATCAGATTGGTTTGAGGTGCAAAAGAGGGTGAGGCAGGGGTGCATTCTCTCACCATACCGATTCAATATATACTCAGAAAATATAATGAGAAATGTCAAAAATGACCAGACTTGTGACAGTTATGATCCGCTCAAAATTGGTGGCAACCCTATCCCTGAACTCCAGTACGCAGTTGACACAGTCCTCCTTTCGAACAGCGTAAAAGGAAAAGAAAATTTAATATTGTCTGTCCAAAGGCACAGTGAAGATCAAAATCTGTTCTTGAATTTAAAGAAAACGAAAATAATGTTCACAGATAAAACTGGCTGTCACCCAACAACAACAAAAATATATATATATATATATATATATATATATATATTTATATGATGAAGAAATTGAAAATGTCACAAACTTTGAATATCTAGGCTCTATAATAAACAACAATGGAGACTTTGACAGAAATTAAAAAGAAGATGACCATCGCAATGCAAAGATTGAACAGCCTTAAAAGTCTATGATTAAGCACCAGCAAGGAGATAAAAATTAGAATTTTGAGAGCATGCATCTTCCCTGTGGCTACATACGGATGTCAGTCGTGGACTATCTCTCAATCGTTAAGAAAGAGAATAGGGGCTTTTGAGCTGAAATTTTCAGAATATCTTGGACCAAGAAAAGGAGAAATATTGACGTCTTAAAAGATCTGAACATCAAGGAAAATTGGCTAATAAACAGCATCGTTTCTCGGAAGATGAAATATTTTGGTCGTATCAAGCGCCACAACGGACTGGAAAAAGTTATAGCAGAAGGCATGGTACCAGGAAGGAGGAGCAGGGACGACCGCCACGAAGATAGGCACAGGATATAAATGACTCCTTGCGTGTGAAAGTACATGAGGCAGTAGAACTGGCGAGAGACCGAGTTTCTTTCAGGCAGACTGTGATGAGAGCGACGTTCTGCAAAGGACCTGCTACATGATGATGACTCAGTCTCCATGTTCAGTTGCAAACGTGCACAGAGTTCCAATACCAATCTTGAATGCTGAATTTAGAATCGACATCAGAGCACTCTGGTCACTCCCATAACCGCTCCCTGCCCATCTTCAGCAGCAATCGAAGATTTCTAGTTTCGATGGTACCAGTAACTGTCTGTATATCCGTCTCGCACTGAGTGTTAAGATTCCTTGGTAACTTCTCTCACCGCCATTCTCCTCAGACCCGAACGATCTTTCTGTCTCTCTGCACTGTTCACTCGCTCCTAAAGGGCCTTCACAACATCTAGCTTGTCATACATCAGTTTACCACCAAGTGGTGCAGAGCCGGCCAGTCTACCTGACTGCTCATTTCTCAAGACACAAGCTTGACATAAAGAAAATAAAGGATGGTAACTACCCTGGACCTTTGGAAGCATCACTTCAAAGGTCCCGGTAGTTCTTCTTCTTCTTCTGCCTTTCTATCCCCCAATGAAGCATAGGCCCGCAACCAACTCACGCCAAGTCGTTCTATCCTTCGCAATTGGATGGAGCTCTAACCATGTCCTCCCCATCTTTCTAACTTCATTCTCCTGCTCTCTTCTCCATGTGTTTTTTGGCCTTCCTTTATTCCTATGCCCCTGTGGGTCCCAATTAAAAGATATTCTAGTTATGCTGTTCTCCTGTGTTCTCAGTGTGTGTCCTATCCAACGCCAGCGTCTTTTCCTCACCTCTTGGTCCACCGGATCTTGTTTAGCTCTCTCCCAAAGCTCTACATTAGTTATTCTATCATACCATTTAATTCCCTCTATTCTTAGCAGGCACCAGTTAATGAATGTCTGTAATTTATTAGTAATTGCCTTAGTTGTTTTCCATGTTTCCGCCCCATACAAAAATACTGATTTGACGGTAGAATTAAAAATTTTAAGTTTAGTATTTCTTGTAATTTCTTTTGACCTCCACAAATTCCCTAGTGCTGTGAAAGCCCCTCCTGCCTTTTCCATTCTTGGTATAAGCAATTACTCTTTTCATAATCCAGTCTATAGCCAGTAAAAATAAGAGAGGCGACAAGACATCCCTGTCGCACACCTGTTTTTATTTTAAATGCATCTGTTAGCTTTCCCTCATGAAGAACTCGACATTTCATATCTTTATATGTTGCAAGATCAAATACCATCACAAGCACTACATCTCAGAAGATCAGCTAGAAGAGCAAGAGGACGGTGGCGGAAAACATGGATCGACAACATTAAAGACACTCTACGCCTTTACAGCATGACAATAGCCAGTGGCAGCCAACGTGCACTGGATCGCAAATTATTTCTCCCCACGGCACTTTACGGCATAAGTGGTTTATGATGATGATGAGGATGATATGTTGCCTTTACTAAGTTGATAATTTTCTGTGGGATTCCATAGTGCCCCATCAATTTCCAGAGAGATTATTTATCTATGCTGTCAAATGCTTTTTCATAGTCTATAAATCCAATGTAAAGTGGTGAGTTCAGTTCAATGCTTTGCTCTATTATAATAATATATATTATAATATCTCACAGTACCTCCTTCGAAACCACTAAGTCGTCTTGTCTCTGGCCGAAATAATAACACCATCCGGTAATTCTGTGCAGCGGGGAAGCAGCCCTGAGCTTCATGAACTCAGGTGGGCCCACCTCCGAATACGTTTAGGAATCGTGGGCCGAAACGTGTGTCGAAAGAGGATAATTTCTACTGATGACTGTAGATCCCCGCTGTACTTGCTCCCTGTGAGTTTATTCTTATTGTACGTGGCTAGCCCACAAGACTACCAGGAAAGACTGGTGACTATCGGGAAAGACCTTTTGACACCTATGGAAAGACTGGCCCCCCGGTATCGCCGGGGGGATAAACTGACATCTGGAGACAGATGTCGACTGTGGACCGGGTTGATCACCCCTAACACAGTATAATACCTCCGATTTCGTACGACCACAATGAAATATGCCCCCAGGGCCCTCCGAAAGGGGGGGGGGAATGAAGGGCCCAATCTGATTGATACCCTCGTTGACGACTTTGCTAGCCCCCGGACTGAGACACTCGCCCAACGTCCGGGCTGGCTCTGTACATGTGGGAAAAGCTTCACGGGGTTGCATGGTCTGAGAACGCATGCCGGAAGAATGAAATGCGAGGGTGCTCCACGCAGTAAACGCCGTCGCAAAACTACCACTCCTGTGGTAGTTTCTGAGTCGTCAGGGTACGACGGGCAGGGTGAACCCCACTCGCCAGGAGAGGCCCATAACGTCGACTGCGGAGGAGCACCTTTGATGATTTCTGGAGAAGTGCGTTCCAAGATCAGGTTTCCACCTGCGAGCGAGAAGGTGGTGTGGTGTAAGTTGGAGGTTACATTATGTGAGATACTTAAACAAACTCTAAACAAGAAGCCGCTAGGCGACAAGC
>CAJHNH020000117.1:220000-322799 GCA_905116865.2 Candidula unifasciata | reverse complement strand
CAGTCGTGTTGACCTTGTGTGCTCGTAGAATCTCCTGTCTTGCAGTCTCTTATCTTCTTTGTCTGTCTGCCTACCTATAAATATAAATATATACTGAGATATTGGGACAGGTAAAAATATATACTGAGATAATGTGACAGGTAAAAATATATACTGAGATATTGTGACACGTATAAATATATACTGAGATATTAACAGTGGCATATAAATATATACTGAGATATTAACAGTGATATATAAATATATACTGAGATATTAACAGTGATATATAAATATATACTGAGATATTGACAGTGGGATATAAATATATACTGAGATATTGACAGTGACATATAAATATGTACTGAGATATTGACAGTGGCATATAAATATATACTGAGATATTACCAGTGGGATATAAATATATACTGAGATATTAACAGTGATATATAAATATATACTGAGATATTAACAGTGACATATAAATATATACTGAGATATTACCAGTGACATATAAATATATACTGAGATATTGACAGTGGGATATAAATATATAC
The DNA here is from genome assembly GCA_905116865.2 of Candidula unifasciata. Taxonomy (NCBI): domain Eukaryota; kingdom Metazoa; phylum Mollusca; class Gastropoda; order Stylommatophora; family Geomitridae; genus Candidula; species Candidula unifasciata. The sequence continues at coordinate 322,263 of CAJHNH020000117.1, read as the reverse complement.
TGAGATATTGACAGTGGGATATAAATATATACTGAGATATTAACAGTGGGATATAAATATATACTGAGATATTGACAGTGGGATATAAATACATACTGAGATATTACCAGTGACATATAAATATATACTGAGATATTACCAGTGACATATAAATATATACTGAGATATTGACAGTGGGATATAAATATATACTGAGATATTGACAGTGACACATAAATATATACTGAGATATTAACAGTGGGATATAAATATATAATGAGATATTAACAGTGGCATATAAATATATACTGAGATATTAACAGTGACATATAAATATATACTGAGATATTAACAGTGACATATAAATATATACTGAGATATTAACAGTTACATATAAATATATACTGAGATATAAACCAGTGACATATAAATATATATTGAGATATTACCAGTGACATATAAATATATACTGAGATATTACCAGTGACATAAAAATATATACTGAGATATTACCAGTGACATATAAATATATACTGAGATATTAACAGTGATATATAAATATATACTGAGATATTGACAGTGGCATATAAATATATACTGAGATATTACCAGTGGGATATAAATATATACTGAGATATTAACAGTGACATATAAATATTTACTGAGATATTAACAGTAGCATATAAATATATACTGAGATATTATCAGTGACATATAAATATATACTGAGATATTAACAGTGACATATAAATATATACTGAGATATTACCAGTGGGATATAAATATATACTGAGATATTAACAGTGGGATATAAATACATACAGAGATATTTACAGTGATATATAAATATATACTCAGATATTGACAGTCACTTTTTTTAAAAATACCATCTCTGTGTGTATTTACCACTTTTGTGGAGTAGGCGGGGAAGGGAAGGGCATCTTTGAGCCTAGGCATATGGGGCCACATGGCTAGTGCTGTCTCCATAGACTGTTCAGGTTAGGATTTAATTTTTACCCCTTACAGAAGAAAGTTCCTAGCGCTACCGAAGATTCGAACCTGGTTCTCACACATGACAGCCCTGCTTTCTTTACCTTTTGATCGCCCGCTTCTCTGTTGAGACATGATACAAGTATCAGAGACAGTGCGCTTTTGACAACCTTCGGCAAGACTGAGATTTAAACCTGCCCCCTTCAAAAGACAGCATAGACACTCTAAGGGAACAAGTGTGCTTTAACCACATTGCTAAATAGACACCCTTAAAAATATAATAATTAACTAATTCCATCGCTCGACCCTCCTAATGAGGAATGTGAACGTAATTTCTCTTCTCTGCTCCTGTAATTTTATGAGTGTCAATCAATACATATTAATTTACTTTCGTGCAATTTTTAAGCGAAGAAATATGTCATATTTGACAGAATTTCATAAAGCGCGTCGCTCGGCAAGGCACTTGATAGATGAGACTGGTGATTAACGCCGCTCGGCCTGGCACTTCAGTCTGACAGACGAGATCGGAGACTGGGCTATTGTGAAAGTTTGCACCAAAGCAACCACAGACTTGCCCGAGTGAACGGTCCTGACCTCCAGCTTATTGTTTGCGGTTCAAGGTCGCTGTTTGTTCCCGTGCAGATGTGCCCAGATGGCCGAATGCGAGGACAGTGGTCGGACAGTAGGTTAGGCCACATTGCATTCATTCATGCACGGGGTTATGTCTGGAGGTCGAAGTTCTGAATGGACCACATGCGTCCCTTGGTAGGAACAGATCTTGCTTTGTGATTCGTCGGTCTACAGGAAACAGGGTGGCATGCCTCTCTCTCTGTTCGCGTAGATGAATCTTAAAATAAGATATATATATTTTTTTTTTTAAATTAAAATCTACCCCCCCCCCCCCTTTTTTTCCAAACGCAGATCGATCCACCCTGAAATAAGTACTGGTAATTTTCTGGAAAGTAAAGGCGACAAAGATGATGCTGAACAGGGCCCTTCCACATCAACGTGCAGATGCCGACACAAAGAGACTTTGGAAGAGGGTAAAGCCCTTAGTCTCTTTATGTACATTTGAGGGAAAAGGGGAGTTTGGAGGCTAAGCAGTCTTTGGGGTGCAAAGGGGGGAGGGGGCGGGGGTGTGTGGTGAACACCTCTAATGATTTCCAGGGTCAAGGCGCGAAAAGCTTAAGCCTAGTTTAAATGGGCAATAATACGAATTAATAAAACATTATTATTATATGCTAAATGACAAGTAAATATAATATTTTCGAGGGGTAAAAACACATTAACTGTTTAAAAACTATTTTTAAAAAAACTAAAATAGAGAACGTTTGTGTCTGTATGGTTTGTGGAAAGGGGGGGGGGAGAGAGATAATAAGCCGCCTGGCTAATTTTCTTGAAGGTTCCGGCTCCTGTGAGTATGGGCTTGAGGGTGCCCTAAGCATTGTCCAAGTTAATAATGAAAATAATAATGATAGTCATGATAATATTAATAATAATGGTAATAATAATAATAATGATAATAACAATAATGTGCTGAGTGCCAAACATACACACATATATATATATAAATTTATACACACACGCGCGCAAAAAGAGAACTCCCTTCCCTGGTTTGATGTTGTGGGGGGAAAAAAGAGATGCAACAAAGACCACTGACATTTGGGGGGTGTGGAACTTTTGTTTGTTTAGTTGGGGCCTCGGGGCCGCTTTCCAAGATCCGGCGCCCCTGATGCAAACATGGCTTGTGGGGTCTTCCAGGATATTAGCGGGGTGGGGGGTGGGGGCGGGGTTATTGTTAGAAGGTGTTCATTTCACAGCCATCCTAACACCCCTATACCTTTGGACTTTCTCGGAAACTCCCCGCGACACCACGAGGTCCCTGAGAAGGAGTCAATTAAACGAAAAGAACCCCTAGCTTCACTTTTCCAATTCTTCTTCTTATTCGTTTTCTTCTTCTTCTTCTTCTTCTTCTTCTTCTTCTTCTTCTTCTTCTTCTTCTTCTTCTTCTTCTTCTTCTTCTTCTTCTTCTTCTTCTTCTTCTTCTTCTTCTTCTTCTTCTCCTCCTCCTCCTCCATCTTCGCCTTCTTCACCTTCTTGTGTCTTTTATCTTCCAGTATAGCTAAGATGCTAATTACAGCAGGCTCTGTTTAACCATCAGGAATTTTTTTCCGCAGTCGAATGAAGTTTTACTGCTTAGTGTAGCAGAGATTTAACAGTCAGCTTAGACAGAGCATAACAAATTCCATGCCAACAATTCCCCAGAACCCCACAAATTCCATGCCAACAATTCCCCACAACCCCACAAATTCTATGCCCACACACACCAGAGCTGTAGATTCCATGCCCACACACCCCAGAGCTGTAGATTCCATGCCCACACACCCCAGAGCTGTAGATTCCATGCCCACACACCCCAGAGCTGTAGATTCCATGCCCACACACCCCAGTGCTGTAGATTCTATGCCCACACACCCCAGAGCTGTAGATTCTATGCCCACACACCTCAGAGCTGTAGATTCCATGCCCACACACCCCAGAGCTCTAGATTCCATGCCCACACACCCCAGAGCTGTAGATTCTATGCCCACGCTGCCCCAGAGCCGCACGGCCCAAGATTGACCTTATCTATTCACTATGTACCTGTAAACACCACTCTCCTAGCGAGTGATAGCACTGACCATATCTCCACTTGTGACTAACGAACAGTGACAAAGACGGACAATAGAGTTCAAAAAATTTACTTTCTTTCCTCTCAGTGGGAACACCCCTTGACCGTGTCTTCAAAAAATAAAATAAAATAACGCAGTAGTGACCATGACCCTGATTGGGATCGGGGTGAGGGGAAGTCTTAACGGGATCCACAGCAAAGTTATTTTTAGTGAACGGTTTCCCTACAAGGAAATCCAGCCCCAATCTGAGCCTATTGGAGACGACCACACATTCTTTATATGAAACAAGAACCGTCATTGGCCAATACTTTATTGTCGGTTTTGTGGAGAGAACGTCAAGAATGGCGATTGCATTTAAATATGTTAAAACTTGTCTTTACTTTATATCAAATTTAAAAATATATGCTGAAAATAGAAAAGATAAGACAATGATTTACTTTTCTTGAGCATAAACAGCTTTCTGTTTATTATTATTTGTAACCCTAGTGTGTGCAGAAACGACCGTGACATTAATCTGGAGAAGTTGTTTACAGTTGTTGCCCGAATACCAACGTTTTCTGCGCACCGAGTAATGAGAACGGGGGTCTGTGGTGGGGTCAGGCATGGGTCACGATATCAGGAGAAAAAAAATGTATGTCATGAAGTCACAGAGAGTCCAACGTAGGTCACCATGGAAGGTAGAGAGTGCTGCTCAGATTTTGTTGTAAACAGAATGCCTTGTTGACCGAACTAGTCGACGTCAGTTGCCTTTCTAGAACGTTTTGGGAATTAGAACAACCGCAGGAATTTTTTTAGTTTTACAAGTGTTTTCTCTTGTTTTTGTGCAAGTGTGAGTTATTTATCAGTTCAGGATTTCGTCTATTCGGAGTTTGTTATCATCATCATCATCTATCATCATCATCACTGGTTAAGGAGGAATTGAATAGATATTGTAACACTCAGGACAAGCTAATTGGTGGTCTGTCTCTTTCAGTCAGCAAATCACCTTTAATGTCGTAGATGATAATTATGTCGTGTATTTTGAATTGATGGTAATTATGCTTAAAGGTTAATGAGGATCTAAAAAGTAGCACCCAGAACAAGTTTGTAGAGGATCTATCTTCCTCGACAGATCATGTTGTAATGTATAGCTGCTAATCATTGTATTAACCCGTTGGTTATATTTAGGTTATGCTTGATTTAACCTAAATCTGTTTCCTGATGTAAAGTCAGAAAGTAAAGGTATGCTTGATTTAAAGTGAATCTGTTTCCTGGTGTAAAGCCAGTAAAGAAATTGTATGCTTGATTTAACGTAAACCTGTTTCCTGGTGTAAAGTCAGTAAAGTAAAGTTAAGCTTGATTTAACGTAAACCTGTTTCCTGGTGTAAAGTCAGTAAAGTAAAGTTAAGCTTGATTTAACGTAAACCTGTTTCCTGGTGTAAAGTCAGTAAAGTAAAGGTATGCTTGATTTAACGTAAACCTGCGACGCATTCGACATATGAAACTAGAGTCTGAATAGAAACTATAAGGATGACATGGACAACAGCATACATCCTTTACTTCCTATGACATTACCAGGTACCCATTTTTGGCCCATGGCTGCCTTATTTTATATATTTTTACTCCAATGAACAATAGGGAATATTCTGAAGCCAAGAGTGTTCAGTTCAGATACAGACTTTATTTGATGACATCAGATAACATCACGGGTGGGCGCAGTATAAAACCATTGCTATTACTGAATTACTCTACTTGTAGGTTCCGGGGCCGTTCTGTGTGTGTGTGTGTGTGGGAGGGGGTGGACAAGAATAGACTCACTGGTTGTGTGTCGTAAGAGTCGTCTAACTGGGTGCTTCCTTTAAAGTCGCAGTGCACCTGGCTGAGAGGCAGGGAAGCCAAAGTCTGCATATACGTCAGTCAGATCTGTAAACCAGATATGCACGCAACACTTAGGTTCTGGGACCAGACTAAAGTCCAGAGGGGGACGAACAACCGCAACTTTCCGCTTATGTTTACAGCCTGTGATCGCGAAGAAAACAGAAGAATTAAATGACAATGAAAACTGAAGGTCTTGATTCTGCGTCTGATTTCGCCGTGAGATTTATACGTTGTAGTGTGGAATGGGTTGCGGACAAACGGCAGAACATGTCCTGCAAGACTGACCCCATTGAGAGGGAAAACCAGGCTCAGTGAGTTTTATGCCAGACTGCTAGTACTTGATGTTTTCTTTAGCCTGACGATGTAGGTCCGTACGGCTAGTGCTATTGCCACGCACTGTGCAGGTTATGATTTTATCTTTAACACCCTGAGATTACTAAATCTGAATCTAGATGACAGAACAACATGGCAGTTCTAGATACCCCATTCAGCCTCCATACAAGTTATAATTGTGGCACTTGTGTATAGTTCAATGAGGATTGATTGATCCTTGGATTACCATACCATCATAATATTCACAAATCTTCGTCTGGACGGCAGACCCACAAGGTGGATCCAATATACCCCGTTCAACCCCAAGAGAAGTTATAGTTGGGACACCTGTACTGTCTACAAACGCCATGTGTGGAGCGGAAATATTATGTAGGTGGGTATGTAGTTACCCCACCAGGACATCACACAAGCGTCAAACACCCGGTGACACAAAGTGTCACCATGCGGTTGACAATCACCCTTGGAGAAGTCCCAAAAACCCCTTTCAGCCGTTAGGCCATATCTATGGCTAGGCCCCGGCTATATTCAAGGCCCCCGGTAAAAGCCAGGGTGGGCATTTTAATAACAACAAATTACATCCAACATGGGGGCGACTCATATATTATGTAAATGGATGTCTTTTTGTTACTGTCGATAGAAAAGTACAGTAGAAACATAATTAATTGTCGTGACAGTTATAACTAACAATAATATAAATAGTTGTCAGTCTGTGATAATTCTTGTATGTGTCTCCAGAAATCGTAATCGTCCGCATATCAATTGTTCCAAAAATGACAAGTGCGGTAACTTATTGTAGCCTTACAAAGTGAACACGCAACGTTTTAACAAAATGGAATTATTATCTACCTTGGGACATGAAACACGTCAGCAGTTTTGGTCCTTGAATGTTTGTGCCCAGTTCTCTTCCACACTGGAGTTGTTGCGCTGACCACCACACCAGGGCACTGATGCGCACACACAGACGATGATATGTTCTCCATTCTGCGGGTCCTTAGTACAACCGCCATGGGTAAAGAAGCCAGCGTCGATGAATTAGGTAAGTTCATGTTCAACATTTTACCTGTCTGTCAGTTTTGATGTTGTTTGTGAATTTGTACAGGATAACTTCTATTTCGTAACCCCACTGCTTTCTTGATGCACGTTGTAAACGGCAACTAATTAGGAATTCGATGGAATAGGAAGCGTTGGGCCGAAAGGCCCAGATAACCACAACCAATGTGACAACCGTACTTCTGAGGGCGACCGCAGAGGAAGAAGAAGAAGAAGAAGAAGAAGAAGAAGAAGAAGAAGAAGAAGAAGAAGAAGAAGAAGAAGAAGAAGAAGTAGTAAAGAACAAAAAGAAGAAGTAAAGAACAAAAAGAAGAAGAACAAGAACAAAAAGAAGAAGAAGAAGAAGAAGAAGAAGAAGAAGAAGAAGAAGAAGAAGAAAAGAAGAAGAAGAAGAAGAAGAAGAAGAAGAAGAAGAAGAAGAAGAAGAAGAAGGTTTCACACAAATACTTCCCTAAAGTGCTGACGTTTTCTATTAGCAAGCACACGGCCTCAGTCTTTCGCCCGTTTTCCAGAGAAGCTTACAGATCTCATCGTTTACTCCGTGATCCTTGTGGAGTACATTGCCCTTGTCTAGTTATTACCACCATCCTTATTGTTTCGTGTTCACACATGTGCATCCCACACAGAGGCAACAAGTCTGATGCAGTAATGAATTACACCTGTGCATCTGTAGGCCAAACAAATACACAGCTTCCACATTCATTCTATGCCATCTGTTCTCACATCGTGTGCCGTGACGTCCCCTCTAGTTGGTCGTTAGTCTTAGAACAATTGTCCTACAGCCAGGCGCTGTCGTCATTTAGAAACGATACGCATGGTAACTACAGCTTCACATTTGTATGTTGTCTGGTCTATCTTTTTGTCTTGCTACTTCATTCTTTGAGTGCCGATCAGTGCATGTTGTTTATTCAATAAAAGCGCCGTATGTTGACCTGAATTTTGTTAGCATTTGGCTATAATCCGAAATATAATGTGTCCTGTTTCTTGCAGCTGTTTAATAATGTGTCCTGTTTCTTGCAGCTGTTTATTAATGTGTCCTGGTTCTTGTGACTGTTTAATCATGTGTCCTGTTTCTTGCAGCTGTTTAGTAATGTGTCCTGTTTCTTGTAGCTGTTTATGACACGAATGGTCAGTGAGAGTGTACATGTGATTTGTTTCTTGGGTCTGCTTCCTGTCTACGCTGTGTCCATATTAACATGGACAAAAAAGCAACAACGGCGATATCTTCTTAGTGTCTACTGGTTGTAAACTGCGACGGGGAGTTGTGGTTGTTCGTCCACTTCTGAATCTGGTCTTGTTCATTTTCCTTGTTCCTAAACTTGGGTTTCGCTTGCACGTCTCTTTAAAAGATCTTTTTTCTTATTTGTTTGCAGTCCATTGGTTCCTTGCGTCTCAAGCAGTTGCACTGACTTCGAAGGAAACACTCTCAGTTAATCAACTTTTACGAATGTTTGTAATGGTAGGAGAGGGATCTATTCTTCAGAAGAGAATTTCAAACATCCCTGGACATAAAGCTAATTGACGTTTAGAAAAAAATAATTTCAAACATCCCTGGACATAAAGCTAATTGACGTTTAGAAAAAAAGTAATTTCAAACAAATTCAAGATGGTGTCCTTGAAAGCGTCCTTAGCAAATGCAAACGAACTAACCAGCCAACTATCCCTATTTCCTAGTTGATTTTTTCTTTCCTTGCAACACGGTCTGTGGCGTCATGTTCACATGAATCGGTCCCAATGGCTGTATCATTCATGTACCACTGCACTCACCTTTGTATCGTAGTAGAAGCAGACCTCCACATCTTCGACATCTCTAACTCACCACAGATTGTGATCCTTGGGGAATCTGGCATTCTCTAACCGTGTCTTCCTACACATTTACAACACATCCCCAATATTATGACAGTGGCTCCCAGGTCGACTCAGCTTAAAATGGGAACTAGGTATAGACCTGGGAAATCAAGGTGGCCGGCATGCTGTTGACCACATCACCCACCGTATGCTGGTGTGTGTGTAAACTATAGGTCTAACGCTGTATACTTTAGGACGTGGAAAACTGCCTTTTGCTTTACTTATCAGACTTTACAGGTCTTTGACTTTATGTATTATACATGATTACTTACTGTTTGACTTCCTATTATCTTGAGCTTTACTTAATATTTGACTTTACCTATTATTTGACTTTACCTATTATTTGACTTTACTTATTATTTGACTTTACCTATTATTTGACTTTACTTAATATTTGACTTTACCTATTATTTGACTTTACTCATCATTCGACTTTTCTACGTATTTTTTGACACACATTACACCACACACACACGTTACCACACTTTACACACACACACCACATTTACTACACTTTACTTAACACACACTTTACACATTATTTGACTTTACTTACATTTGACTTTACTTATTTATTTGACACACAACCTATTACACACACTTTACACACATTTGACTTTACTTATTATTTGACTTTACCTATTATTTGACTTTACTTATTATTTGACTTTACACACACACACTTTACTTACATTTGACACACTTACATTTGACTTTACACATTATTTGACTTTACCTACATTTGACACACACACATTATTTGACTTTACACACATTTGACTTTACTCATCATTCGGCTTTACTTAATTTTTGACTACTTATTATTTGACTTTACCTATTACACACACACACACACATTTGACACACACATTATTTGACTTTCACTTATTATTTTTGACTTTACTTATTTTTTTGACTTTACACATTATTTGACTTTACAATTATTTGACTTTACCTGGTATTGACCACTTATTTATTTGAAAAACAACTTAATCACTGACTTTACTTATTATTTGACTTTACTTATTATTTGACTTTACTAATTATTTGACTTTACTTATTATTTGACTTTACTTATTATTTGACTTTACTTATTATTTGACTTTACCTATTATTTGACTTTACTCATCATTCGACTTTACTTTTTTTTTGACTACTTATTATTTGACTTTACCCATTATTTGACTTTACTTATTATTTGATATTGGACTTATTTCCGTTACATTTGTTTGGCTTATAATTTGTCCATTACTTATCTGACTTTACTAATTTGACTTTACTTACAATTTGATAGTAGGTGGGGACTTTACTTTCTTCTATTTCAATCTCTTACTAATTAAAAATATTACTTTTTGATTTTGATAATTATTTTTCGTTATTTGAGCATCACCATCATCATCTCTGTGTCGTCGTCAACACACACACCAGTATAGCTTCCGGCCTAAATCTTCACTTTCTTGTGAATGGGCGAAACGTTCTGTCCACTTCTGGGCTCTGGGACTGTTCCCTGAGTGTTGAGTGCCATCAGTCACATGGTCTGCCTCTTGTGTGTCATCGGGTGTTTATCGCTTTGACTGCTTCCTTGCCTCTCAGGCTGACGTACCCCGACTTCGAAGGAAGCTCCCAGTTAGTTGAATTCTACGACATGCTCGTTGGATATGCAGTGGGTGTATTCTAGTATCCCCAACAATACCCCCCCCCCCCATCCACAAACCACACTGATTGCTCTTCTCCTATCTCCACCTCCTCACTTTGACATAAGTTCGGGGCATGTCGAGGGGGTATGATTTCTTTTGATTGATTGGTATACGTGTATCTCCGTGGCTTCTGAGACCCCACTGTGCTGGGATCCCAGTTTGGAGACCACAAGAACAGACCCACTGCCTGCCCAAAAGCATGTCGTAACTGGGAGCTTCCTTCGAAGTCGGAATGCATCTGCCTGAGAAGTAGGGAACCAACAGTTTGCATTCACCTGAGTCTTTCTGCCTACATGTCTCTCCTTGTGGCCGTTGGCAAGATTAATTGGGGAAAAGGTTATAGGACGACTTCGTCACCCCTGCTTTTCTCCATATGGGGCGGTCTCTCTCTGAAGAACGGCTACCCTACCGAGAGCGTCACTCAAAGCACGAAATTGTAGCTCAGGCGACGATCCTGAAAATATGTAAAAGGGTAAATGGAAGACAAGGAGATACATAGCTGTTGGGCTTGGCCATATGGGTGGAGTGTTGCTAGAGAACTGACCTGATCTTTGGTTCTGGGAATCTCGTGAGAGGGCGAGCCATCACAACATGTGCTGATCGACAGGGCATATGATGATGATGTCACGTGCAAAGACAGAAATATTAAATCTCTAGTAGCTTATCAGTGACCACAGGCCCAAGTGTCCGTCCATGGGTGTAACGATTCTTTCTTTCTTGCTTTCTTGCTTGCTTTATTTCTTGCTTTCTTGCTTGCTTTATTTCTTGCTTTATTTCTTGCTATTTCTTCTTGCTTTATTTCTTTATTTCTTTCTTGCTTTATTTCTTTCTTGCTTTCTTTCTTTCTTGCTTTATTTCTTTCTTGCTTTATTTCTTGCTTTATTTCTTTCTTGCTTTCTTTCTGTCTTTATTTATTTATTTATTTATTTATTTATTTATTTATTTATTTATTTATTTATTTATTTATTTATTTATTTCTTGCTTTCTTTCTTGCTTTATTTCTTTCTTGCTTTCTTTCTTGCTTTATTTCTTTCTTTCTTTCTTTCTTTCGTTCTTTCTTTCTTTCTTTCTTGTTTTCTTTCTATCTTTCTTGCTTTCTTTCTACTTTCTTTTTTTTTCATTCTTGCTTTGTTGCTTTCTTCTTTCTTTTTTTTTTCTTTCTTCCGTCCTGTCTTTCCTTATTTCTTTCTTTCTTTCCTTCCTACTTTTTTTTTCATTCTTTCCTTCTTTCTTTTCATTTTGTTGTTCTCTTCGTTGTCAAGCTAGTTTATTCTCTTGTTTAACTTTATTCCTTTTTCAGTCAGTGCAAATTACGAAAAGTTACATTCTTCTTCTTTTTCTTCTTCTTTTATTTTTATTTTTCTTCTTTTTCTTTTTCTACTTCTTCTTTTCTATCTATTTCTCCATCTTCTTTTTCTTAGTCTTCTTATTTTCTTCCTCCTCTTTCTCCGTCTGCACATCTTTTTTTGTCTTTCCTCTACTGCTGTTCCATTCGGCTTTCTATGGGTATTTGACACTTTATGCTGTGGTTTACAGCTAGACTGCGATATCTGAACCCTTCGACAATAAACACAAGATGCAGCATTTCCTCGTCTGGGTTCTAGTGGGGATGGGGGGAGGGGGCGAATAGATGGTGCCTCCCTTATAAGCATGTCGTAAAAGTCGAATTAGGCGTTTCCTTCGAAGTCAGTCAGAAGAAGAGACATGTTTGTAGCTAGTCGCCTTTTACGACATGCTTTTAGGAGGTGGCGGGTGCCCTAGAATAGGGTGCCTGAGCTTGTAGGCAACAAATGTATCTATATCACATATATCGTCTTATCCGCTCACCTTTTTCACGGCACACAACCCAGACTGAACACTGAACAAGCGAAACCCGGGTGCACACCCAAGCCTGCCATTGATTTTTCCACCGGCTTTCTTGGTGAGGTTTTCCATTGACCGAGCCTTGCCCATTGGGTCATTGTGTGACCTACTGAACTCTGGGCATGGCTCACATTCCCAGGTAGGACGATGGTTCACACGGAGGTCACTAGGTCACGTCTGAGAGAACACTGTCATTGTGACATACATTTCTGTTGTCTGCCTGTCTGCTACACTGTCTGTGTTTGGAGTCTGTGTCTCGCTCGGCTATTCTGTCTTTTTGCATCACAGATGTCTTTCTTTCTGTGTCTGTCTCTGCCTGGCTGCCAAACTATCTGACACCAAGTGACGCGTTAGCGCAGTCGATAGGAGACTCGATTTCAAATCCAGCTGCGACTCGCAGCCCACGGTCAGTGTTCGAAACCGGGCGAATCCCGGCGTTCACCCAGCCTTTAGGAAATAGGTACCAAAGTTGACACTCTGGGGTAAATGGAGGAATGTCGCTGTAGCTACAGAGTTACGTGCAAACGGCGACACAGGCAGATAGTTTCTTATCAGGTATCCATACTGGTGGCAGACTAGTGGCAGAGCACTTGTGGTTTATAATCATGTGCAGTGACGCTGGTTCATATCTCCCGACTTTACCTTTTTATCTTTAGCAAGTGTTGATCGATCTATCTGTACAGTTAAAGGTAGGCCAGGCAGTCTGGTAATTCATTAATCGCAGGTCCAAGGTCTTAGCAAACAGGTCACCCCTATAGTTAGACCGCTCCTGTCACCTCCATAGTTGGATCCCTCCTTTCACCCACATAGTTGGATCCCTACTTTCACCCACATAGTTGGATCCCTCCGTTCACCCACATAGTTGGACCGCTCCTGTCACCCACATAGTTGGATCCCTCCTTTCACCCACATAGTTGGACCGCTCCTGTCACCCACATAGTTGGATCCCTCCTTTCACCCACATAGTTGGACCGCTCCTGTCACCCCTATAGTTAGACCGCTCCTGTCACCTCCATAGTTGGACCGCTCCTGTACCCAAAAAAAAAAAAAAACTACTCAGAATATCCATGACCGTCCTCTGTGGATAAATAATAAGTTGACAAGCCTACAATCTCATGAAATCCAAAAACATACACATGCATAAAATTCTCAAGGAAGCAGTCAAACGTGTCAACACCAACAGTCCGACACTAGATATGCAGTTTATCGTCGATGGAAGCAGCAGGTACAACAGAGCAGTAATGGCACACGCAATCAATCGCATAAGGCACCACCAGTTCTCTGGCAGCATACGTCTAGACATTTTCTGTATCTGCAATTCACAGTACAAACCCTGTTGGGCACAGTCGAAAAGCATCCCAAATAAAATCAGCAGCTCACAGTGCCGCGCCATGCACTCCCTTTGATAGCAGGACGCAAACAGCCAGGGAAACAGTAAAATAGACAGTATTCGTTGAATCAAGCTGGTATGCAGGACCGTGACCCTTTGGGGCCATCAGTGTTTTCTAACAAGACTAAACAGCTTCTTTTTAGCCATGTATGACATTCTCTTCACAAGTGTGTCTTTTATTATTTCATATTATTATAAATATAATATTGTATTTATTTACATAGAGCATTATTATTATTATTACAGCTGAGCCCAAAATATTTTTCTTTGTGTCGGTTTGATGTATAACCCGATTACTCTTTTTTACTAACAATAAAAATAATGTGTTAACTGGCAAAAAAATATATCTGAATTTAAATGCATGGTTTGGGAGGGGAGTGGTCCCTTTCATAATTTTCCATGGAAAAACTAAAGGTGCCCGCAGAATCCAGGGGCCCTGGTCGCAAGCACTTTTACTGAGACAAACTGAATGTCAGGGCATTGAACTTTAGATAGGATATTTGACAGCCAGAAAACAGGGACTTTTCGTAAGTCTACCCTTGCCAATCAAAGGATGTCGCTCGCAAACAAACCGACAGTCCTTGGAGCGCTAGGCAAACGGCTCTGAATCGTACGCCTTCCCTACCCCGCCTCTCTCTCTTAATTGGACTTCACAACTGAAAACACTAGACAACTACAGACAACCCAAACTCACCATTTGACCAAAGGAGCATCGAACGGCGACCGCCTCTATTTGTCAATGTTTTGTAGACATATTTCTGTCGATAGTGCTGTCTTGTGATGAAAGAAGGCGTGGGACACACATTTCATGGCGATGGCGAGTGTGACTAGCAAGAACTTCCCTCGTTTAAAAAAAAAATCTTCCACAATGAGAGTATTGGATTTCAGAACGATTGTGGCCATCAGATAAATTTAGTGTGTGTCTTCTCAGACGCTCAGCTCTCATCCTTTCTGTTTTTATAAGGAGTAGAAAATTATAGGGAAGAGAAAAGGTTGGTAAGAAACAACAATTAGTTTATGTTAGCTTTACAAAATCGATCACAATAAACAAACAAAGGACGTTGCGGCGATTAGCCTTCATCAGCACATAAAGGACAACACAGTACACATACACAAATAGGCTCTAACTATGAAGTGACTACATAGGACTCTAATGTATAGAATAAACGATACTCATCTAGTGTCCCTGGCGAAAAAACTTCGTTCAATGGAATGACGGTCAGCCTATATACCTCCAACGCGCAGGTAGGGGCAAAAAAAGGGACGGGTTTGACGCCAACAGCGTACACTGAGTGTCTAAGGAGGGAGGGAGGGGTTGGCCTATAGGGCGTAACCGGGGTTGGGTCTATCCGTTTCATTCCCTTCCCAATGTGCCATCTCCAGCCAACACCGTCCATGCACGATATTTTCTTCCTAAGAATCTACCTCCATGTCTGTATCATTCGTGTCCGGCTTGCATACATGTTTGTTTATCTCAGTAGAGGCCGGCTGGAGGTCTTCAGTCCATCTGTAATTCACCATATAGTATGTCGTTAGGGACTCTACCATCCTCCATTCTTCAAGTATGACCAAGCCACCTGAGCCTTCAGAAACTAAGCATTAAGAAAACTATCGAAGTACCTGCTCTTTCCAAGACCTCAGTTTTTTTAAAAATATAAGTAACAAAGTAACAGTCTATTCAAGCCACTACCACACAGGGCGTATGATGTTATGTCCATATTGTGACAGATCATCACACTAGTACCACACCTGCCACCTTTATTTCCAATTAGACTCCGTTCCTCCCCACCCCCGCCCCCTCCCCATTTTTTTACCCTTTAGGTAGGGTCCACATGGAAGTCGCATCATCGTAAAGCAGGAGTTTTACAAAACGTCGCTCTCATTCATCACAGCCTGCCTTTAAAAAAATCTCGGTCCTTCGCCAGATCAGCTGCCTCGGGCATCCAGACTGCCACTTATATCCTGTCCCCATCTTTGCGCTGGTCAGTCCCTGTCCCTCTTTTCTGGTACCATGCCGTCTGCTACTCTTCTTTCCAATCGTCGCAATGTTGGTGGTGCCCGTATGTGATTAAAATTGATCCCGTGGGCAACTGCTGATCTGTTGGTGCCTTCTCCTACCATCAATGATGAACTGCATTTCTAATGTCGGACTGTTTGTTAGCACTTCGGATGGCTACCGTATGCTTTAATGTGTGCGTATGCTAGATATGCTGAGACAGCAGTCTGTCAAGCTTTCTACAAGGGACTGTGATAAACAATACTCTGGCCATCTTCCTTTTGTCTTCTGTTGAACAGTCGCCATTGCTGTTTATAATGGAACCTGGATATTCCACTCTTGTGACATTTTCAATATTTTGAATCATTTAGAGTTATTTTTGGAGTGACAGGCAAGGTGACAAGCAGTCGTGTCTGTGGACAATTTTTTTTTTTGGGGGGGGGGGGGTATATTAATGAAAGAGATTTTGGTCCTCACTGTGACCTGGAAGCTTAGTTCGGTTATTATAGTGATGCTGATTGCAACAGTTTTTCAGGCAGGAAGGTAGGACAGCGTCTAGCCACTTGAGCTTTGGAACTTCCCGTGAAGTCAGTGACAGTAGGGAGCCTGCTGAACTGCCGTACGGGCATGTGATGCTTAACTCATGTTTGTAAAGACCAATCGGCACTTGGTGGCTGGGGATGGATCAACATCACATAGATCGCCTTTTCGTCCTCGGACATTACCTCTTACCCGCTTTAGGTTGATTCGATGTGGAATGTAAGGTTAATTTTTAAAATCAAAACACGAATGCGGACTCAAGCCTTCGGGTCGGCAGATGCTCGCTGTGATAAATTCTGCTTGGCTTCAGTGCCTCTTCACTTCATATGTAAAAGTTTATGGGTAATGTGGTCAATACCTGACCGGCAGCCTTTACTTCCAAGGATTTTACATGTTACCCGTTTAAGGTTATGTCGACCTGGAAGGCAACGTCATTTTTGACAAACGTACGGCTCCATGAGAACCTGAATCCACGCAGACAAGTGTCCAACCAATACACCACGGCAGCTTCCACCTATGCAGGTAAAGACCTGCAAGTATGACCAAGCCAACTGTAATTCTCCATATAATCTGTCGTTAGGGACTCCCACATCCTCCATTATTCAAGTATGACCAAGCCACCTGTAATTCTCCATAGAATCTGACGTTAGGGATACCATCCTCTAACCTGTGGGTCGGAACCCTCTTTTTTTTAGGTCAAAGACTCCCTCACAGGGGTCGCATAAGAACATCGGAGAACACACATTCAATGAAGTTATGAAGTAGTACCGAGAATAATTGTACGTTTGGGGGTCGCCACAACATGAGGGACTGTATTAAAGGGTCGCGGCATTAAGGAAAGTTGAGAACCACTTCTCTAACCCTTTGCTGTCCTGATATAACTGTTATATGAAGCGAGTTTCTGGGATTTGCTTCTATCTGATTCTCATCCTTATGGTGTCACTCCTACAGATAGCGGTCCTGTTGGAGGGGCAATTGCCTACATACCTACTGTGCCGGTTGGGATAACAGTGCATCCACTTTCAGGAGATTTACAGCAACCCTTACAGAGCCTCAACAAAGTACATATGTTTTTCCGCCCGCCGTCCGCGCCTGCTGGGATAGATCACGTGAGGGGAAGGGAACGGGGGGGAAACCACCAGGTCCCTGACAGAAAAACTGGGTCACTGTCACTGGAAACTAGGTTATTGTTCTCACAGATCCCCGAAGGAAGGGAAGATGTGTGTAAGTGTTTGTAAGTGCGTATGTGTGTAAGTGTGTGTATGTTTTGCTGTGTGCGGTTGGACTGCCAGGTCAGCGAGTGAGCGAGGGGGGCTGAACTGGGTTTGGTGTCGGTCGAAATAACCCACTGGGCTGGCGTGGCGAGGACAAGTTGTTTGGCGGGGCAACTCCGGGGAACAATGCAGATTGCTAGTTGTTTGTTTGTTTTTTTTCCTGTGAGGGAACTTGTGTACTGGGTTGCGACATATGTGAGCGGTGAGATAACACCACACTAAGGATTCTTCACTTGAACATGTTCCAGGGGACGAACCGTTTCCGCTTTAGAGACTTAAGAAGGCGAGTTCTTGTGGAATACTGTTCGAGGGATACGATGTTGTTAATTAATTCTTTGGGATTGGAGTAATTTTGTCTGTTGCAGGGTTTGATTTGTGTTACATGTGTAGATTAGTCTATTTTAGCGACTCACAGCAGGACTTATGTGTGACCTGGGGACCTAGGGAAGACAAGAATGTTAGCATCTTTTAAGTTTGTTGTAAGAGCCAAATAGGGAGATTTTGGATATTCAGGCGCGTCACTACTGGGGGGGGGGGGGGGGGTCTTAACACTGTCCCACAAATGTTACACACACACACACACACACACACACACACACACACACACACACACACACACACACATAGACTTACTTGACATAATTTGTGGTGTTGAAACAAATTTTTAAAACAATAAACTTCTATACCTGGTTGGGGAGAGGGGGAGGCGCTGGTGCCTCCTTACAATTGGGGAAGGGCGGCTAAAGGGTCTAGGCGCCCTGATTCTGACGCCCCAGGCTAGTGTGTCACCCGTTACCTGTAGAACAATTAAGAAGTTCACACCCCGTGACCAAGCTACAAGGAACTTGGTAATGAGTTGTTAGAGAGCCTACCCTTCACTGGGAAAAGTGGAGGTGAGGGACTGTCCTTCTTGTCTTGGGGCCAACTGTAAATGTAGTAAATAGTTCTAGAACCACATTTGTTGTAGACCAATCGGCACTCCAGGGTCAAACGCCAACGGCTATCACTTACACATTTTTAGGGGAAAGGTGTACTCAACGGACGCCTTGTTTAAGTGGGTAAATCTACATTAGAATTAGTTTAAAATAAATCATCGAATAGTTAAAAGATAATTTCTATACACAGCTTGGGCGGAAAGGGGGGAGGGGGGTGCTTTTCAGTCTCACAAATATTCTTCAAGGGGCGGGAGGCTGAATCCCCTTCATTATTTCATGGGGGTTGGGATGCTGTGGATTCCTCATGTAGAAGGAAAAAAAACTGCTTGATTTCTGTCTGGTCTGCTTGCCTTGAGAGTGGGCGTCTCAGCCACACTGCCCTTTAGATCGTAAATAAGTCTTTTTCAGTTGATATGGTGGGCGTTTGCCGCGTGGCCACGGGGGTGTTCGCATCCCTCGGAAAAATAGGTCTTTGTCGGGAAAGAAGTGATAAAGGCATTGATTGTTGTTCACAGAACAATGAGAACATTGGTGGTTATTTGTCTTTTATAGTCTCCAAGTTCTCCCCCGCATCAACACTAAAAATAAACAATAGTGATTCTTTTATGAATGTTTTACTTTTACCAGAGATTTTCTTTTTATTATCCTTATTCTCTTTATCATCCTCATTTTTTGTCTTCAACTGCTGCTGCTTTTCATTCACCTCTTCTGTTATTCTTTATTTCATCTTTTCCCTCTTATCATTCATGTTTCCTCCATTTTCTGCTGCTTTTTCTCCCCCCTACCCCCATTACTTAACCTTTCTTTTTCTTCTTCTCCTAGCTCACCTCTCACCCTCAGTCTCCTAGCCCACCTCTCACCCTCAGTCTCCTAGCCCACCTCTAACACTCAGTCTCCTAGCCCAGCTCTCATCCTCCTAGCCCACCTCTCATCCTCCTAGCCCACCTCTCATCCTCCTAGCCCACCTCTCATCCTCCTAGCCCACCTCTCATCCTACTAGCCCACCTCTAACCCTGAGTCTCCTAGCCCACCTCTCATCCTCCTAGCCCACCTCTCATCCTCCTAGCCCACCTCTCATCCTCCTAGCCCACCTCTAACCCTGAGTCTCCTAGCCCACCTCTCATCCTCCAAGCCCACCTCTAACCCTGAGTCTCCTAGCCCACCTCTCACCCTCAGTCTCCTAGCCCACCTCTCACCCTCAGTCTCCTAGCCCACCTCTCACCCTCAGTCTCCTAGCCCACCTCTCATCCTCCTAGCCCACCTCTCATCCTCCTAGCCCACCTCTAACCCTGAGTCTCCTAGCCCAACTCTCATCCTCCTAGCCCACCTCTCATCCTCCTAGCCCACCTCTCATCCTCCTAGCCCACCTCTCATCCTCCTAGCCCACCTCTCATCCTCCAAGCCCACCTCTAACCCTGAGTCTCCTAGCCCACCTCTCACCCTGAGTCTCCTAGCCCACCTCTCACCCTCAGTCTCCTAGCCCACCTCTCATCCTCCTAGCCCACCTCTCATCCTCCTAGCCCACCTCTAACCCTGAGTCTCCTAGCCCACCTCTCATCCTCCTAGCCCACCTCTCATCCTCCTAGCCCACCTCTCATCCTCCTAGCCCACCTCTCATCCTCCTAGCCCACCTCTAACCCTGAGTCTCCTAGCCAACCTCTCATCCTCCAAGCCCACCTCTAACCCTGAGTCTCCTAGCCCACCTCTCACCCTCAGTCTCCTAGCCCACCTCTCACCCTCAGTCTCCTAGCCCACCTCTCACCCTCAGTCTCCTAGCCCACCTCTCATCCTCCTAGCCCACCTCTCATCCTCCTAGCCCACCTCTAACCCTGAGTCTCCTAGCCCACCTCTCATCCTCCAAGCCCACCTCTAACCCTGAGTCTCCTAGCCCACCTCTAACCCTCCTAGCTCACCTCTCATCCTCCTAGCCCACCTCTCAACCTCCTAGCCCACCTCTCATCCTCCTAGCCCACCTCTAACCCTCCTAGCCCACCTCTCATCCTCCTAGCCCACCTCTCATCCTCCTAGCCCACCTCTCAGTCTCCTAGCCCACCTCTCACCCTCAGTCTCCTAGCCCACCTCTCATCCTCCTAGCCCAGCTCTAACCCTCAGTCTCCTTGCCCACCTCTCACCCTCAGTCTCCTAGCCCACCTCTCACACCCAGTCTCCTAGCCCACCTCTCATCCTCCTAGCCCACCTCTCACCCTCAGTCTCCTAGCCCACCTCTCACACCCAGTCTCCCAGCGCAGCTCTAACCCTCAGTCTCCTAGCCCACCTCTAACCCTCAGTCTCCTAGCCCACCTCTCACCCCCAGTCTCCTAGCCCACCTCTAACCCTCAGTCTCCTAGCCCACCTCTCACCCCCAGTCTCCTAGCCCACCTCTCATCCTCCTAGCCCACCTCTAACCCTCAGTCTCCTAGCCCACCTCTAACCCTCCGTCTCCTAGCCCACCTCTAACCCTCAGTCTCCTAGCCCACCTCTCATCCTCCTAGCCCACCTCTAACCCTCAGTCTCCTAGCCCACCTCTAACCCTCAGTCTCCTAGCCCACCTCTCACCCTCAGTCTCCTAGCCCACCTCTCACACCCAGTCTCCCAGCCCAGCTCTAACCCTCAGTCTCCTAGCCCACCTCTAACCCTCAGTCTCCTAGCCCACCTCTCACCCCCAGTCTCCTAGCCCACCTCTCATCCTCCTAGCCCACCTCTAACCCTCAGTCTCCTAGCCCACCTCTAACCCTCAGTCTCCTAGCCCACCTCTCATCCTCCTAGCCCACCTCTAACCCTCAGTCTCCTAGCCCACCTCTAACCCTCAGTCTCCTAGCCCACCTCTAACACCCAGTCTCCTAGCCCACCTATCACCCCCAGTCTCCTAGCCCACCTATCATCCTCAGTCTCCTAGCCCACCTCTCACACCCAGTCTCCTAGCCCACCTCTAACTCCCAGTCTCCTAGCCCACCTCTAACCCTCAGTCTCCTAGCCCACCTCTCACCCTCAGTCTCCTAGCCCACCTCTCACACCCAGTCTCCCAGCCCAGCTCTAACCCTCAGTCTCCTAGCCCACCTCTAACCCTCAGTCTCCTAGCCCACCTCTAACCCCCAGTCTCCTAGCCCACCTCTAACACTCAGTCTCCTAGCCCACCTCTAACACTCAGTCTCCTAGCCCACCTCTAACACTCAGTCTCCTAGCCCACCTCTAACCCTCAGTCTCCTAGCCCACCTCTAACCCTCAGTCTCCTAGCCCACCTCTAACACTCAGTCTCCTAGCCCACCTCTAACCCCCAGTCTCCTAGCCCACCTCTCACACCCAGTCTCCTAGCCCACCTCTAACCCTCAGTCTCCTAGTCCACCTCTAACCCTCAGTCTCCTAGCCCACCTCTAACACTCAGTCTCCTAGCCCACCTCTAACCCTCAGTCTCCTAGCCCACCTCTAACACCCAGTCTCCTAGCCCACCTCTAACACCCAGTCTCCTAGCCCACCTCTAACACTCAGTCTCCTAGCCCACCTCTAACACTCAGTCTCCTAGCCCACCTCTAACACTCAGTCTCCTAGCCCACCTCTAACCCTCAGTCTCCTAGCCCACCTCTAACACTCAGTCTCCTAGCCCACCTCTAACCCTCAGTCTCCTAGCCCACCTCTAACACTCAGTCTCCTAGCCCACCTCTAACACTCAGTCTCCTAGCCCACCTCTAACACTCAGTCTCCTAGCCCACCTCTAACACTCAGTCTCCTAGCCCACCTCTCACCCTCAGTCTCCTAGCCCACCTCTCACCCTCAGTCTCCTAGCCCACCTCTCACCCTCAGTCTCCTAGCCCACCTCTGTCTCCTAGCCCACCTCTCACCCTCAGTCTCCTATACTAACCACCGCTGCCAGTCTCACGAACCACATCTCTCTATTTCATGTAGTACAGCTCCCAACCTCATGTACTACAGCTCCCTATATAATTTACTACAGCTCCCTATATAATTTACTACAGCTCCCTATATAATTTACTACAGCTCCCTATACAATTTACTACAGCTCCCTATATAATTTACTACAGCTCCCTATATAATTTACTACAGCTCCCAGGCTCTTTTGCTACAGCTCCCAATCTCTTGTGCTACAGCTCCCAATCTCTTGTGCTACAGCTCATAATCTCTTTTGCTACAGCTCCAAATCTCTGGTGCTACAGCTCCCAGTCGCTTTTAATTCAGCTCCCAGTCTCTTTTGCTACAGCTCCCAATCTCTTGTGCTACAGCTCCTAATCTCTTTTACCTCAGCTCCCAGTCTTTTTTGGTGCAGCTCCCAATCGCTTGTGCTACAGCTCCTAATCTCTTTCGCTACAGCTCCCAATCTCTTGTGCTACAGCTCCCAATCTCTTGTGCTACAGCTCCCAATTTCTTTTACTACAGCTCCCAGTCTCTTTTGCTACAGCTCCCAGTCTCTTTTGCTACAGCTCCCAATCTCTTTTGCTACAGCTCCTATTCTCTTTTACTACAGCTCCCAGTCTCTTTTGCTACAGCTCCCAAATCATGTGCTACAGCTCCTAAATCCAGTGCTACAGCTCCTAATCTTTTTTACTACAGTTCCCAGTCTCTTTTGCTACAGCTCTCGATCTCTTTTACTACAGTTCCAAATCTCTTGTGCTACAGCTCATGATCTCTTTTACTACAGCTCCCAGTCTTTTTTGCTACAGCTCCCAATCTCTTTTACTACAGCTCCCAATCTCTTGTGCTACAGCTCCCAATCTCTTGTGCTACAGCTCCCAGTCTCTTGTGCTACAGCTCCCAATCTCTTGTGCTACAGCTCCCAGTCTCTTTTACTAAAGCTCCCAATCTCTTGTGCTACAGCTCACAAATCCTGTGCTACAGCTCCCAATTTTCTGTGCTACAGCTCCCAATCTCCTAATGCCAGATCGAATCCAGCTTGAACTGATTGTCCCACTCCTGTCGGCTCACTAAAAACAACAATCTAGGCAAGAATGACGGTGTTTTCGGCATCCAAGCCACGAAACAAATTCGTAGATTTGACCGATAGCGCTCTCAAAGTTAGTATGTACTTTTTAACCTCCCCCTCTAACACTATATTAAATTTTGTTGTTTTGAAATTATTAAAGCAGTTATTAAATTAATTCTTTAAGGTTCTCACAAAACCATATTTCCGTCTGGACTATAAATAGCCTGACCTAACGGCCTACTTTTGGCAAGCTGTTTTCTCGGTTATGCCTAGTTCGGGTGACCTTTGATCGGCCCGGCCGGTCTCTGACACACAGTTTGTGTGTCGCTGTTCAGCCCCACATCCCTTCTCTCTCTGTTGTGTCGATCCACTCCAAGTGTGTGTTCTTGTCATGGATCGCCGAATAAAGCAGAATCTAATCTCAGACATGGCGTTCGTTCTGTGAGTTTTACGTTTTAAAAACTGCATTGGACAATTCTCGTTTACAAATCATAGTTTACTGAAATTATTTCAGATGGATGATTACATTTGTGTAGAGTTAGATTTGTTACTTATTTCTACGTTTATTAATTTAAGCTAAACTGTGTACTATTAGTACTAACTTTGCCTTATACTTATACTATAAGTTATAGTTATTGCATTGAAACCGACGTCGTAGATTCGGATAGTCGTCGTCAATTGTGAATTAATCCTATATTATTTTCGGTTTATTATTAAGTTGTGTACCTATTTAATACTTAATTTCTTATTGAGGTTATAGAACAATCCTGAAATGTTGCTTTAAGTGTTAGTATGAGTTTAAGTTGTTTATTTACGAAGGAATGAGCGGCTGGTCGATTGTTTAGAATGCGCGCTTTATGTCGAAGACACGGGTTCAAATCCTCAGTAAGGCAATGAGGAGTTCCCTCCAGTCCAGTTACCCCCTCCCCCAAACCCTAACCGTGACGACGGCACCAGTCAAGCGGTCCTGAATCTTCACACTCACCCGCTCGAGATCCCCTCTCTAATCAGTAAAGTTCCATTTTCCACGCCTTTAGGTTAAGTAAGTTCCTGGTTTCCATTTAAGGCTGGGTCCACCTGTGAGCCAAGGGCTGGCTGGTACATGTAAAATATCATGGTCCATCTTTATGCTGGTCGGCCCCTGTACTTTTCTGGCACCACAATTATTGGAGTGGCTGCTGCATCGAAGGACTGAGCAGGCATGAGAATACCCAGTGTGCAGTGACGGTGATTGTGATTACATAACATTTCAGCCTTGGAGACAAGACGCCATCTACTTTTTCCCTTGATGCTCACATCTATAAGGATGTCATTACTTCTTGGTCCATTGTATGTTTTTATGGGGGGGGGGGGGGGGGCTTTTTATTCAGGTCCAAAACTTCATTTTCTTCTTTAAATAGAAGTAGTATGGTGAAGAAATGAATATTTCTTGTTTGGCACTCATAGAAAGAAGCAGAGAAAAGAAAGTGACAACCTGAAGGAGAAAAGCTACGACCATACCAGCAGTGGTTACAAGGAAACCTCTCTAGATAAAAGATGTGTTGAATAATTTGGTTTCAACATTTTTTTTTCTTCACTTGGGAAATGGCAGACAGGGCAGAAATGGAAAATAATGCTTAAAGGGATGTAGTTTGGGGGAGGGGGGAGGTCTGTAGAATTGAAAGGTAATGTCCAATCTTGTGAGAATATAAAGAGATAGAATAATATGACAAGTTGATTTACCAACTCATTTGAACTAAAGAGACAAATTAACAGAGTTAATGTCAGAATTTGATGGAACAAGAGGCTAAATTAACAGTTAAGTTAGTTAAATATTTTTTTTACAGGAAGTTGCAGAACCAGCCCCAGCATTTTTGGGCTTTTGTAGTTTTTCTAGACAAATTTACATTCAGTAGTTTGCCATCGCTTTCTGGAGGGTCAGCTTCTCGAATGTTGTGGATACCCTGGACAAATGTTGTGGATACCCTGGATGAATGTTGTGGATACCCTGGACAATGTTGTGGATACCCTGGACAATGTTGTGGATACCCTGGACAATGTTGTGGATACCCTGGACAATGTTGTGGATACCCTGGACAATGTTGTGGATACCCTGGACAATGTTGTGGATACCCTGGACAATGTTGTGGATACCCTGGATGAATGTTGTGGATACCTAGACGATACCCTGGATGAATGTGTGGATACCCTGGATGAATGTTGTGGATACCCTGGACAATGTTGTGGATACCCTGGACAATGTTGTGGATACACTGGATGAATGTTGTGGATACACTGGACAATGTTGTGGATACCCTGGATGAATGTTGTGGATACCCTGGACGATGTTGTGGATACCCTGGATGAATGTTGTGGATACCCTGGACAATGTTGTGGATACCTTGGATGAATGTTGTGGATACCCTGGACAATGTTGTGGATACCCTGGACAATGTTGTGGATACCCTGGACAATGTTGTGGATACCCTGGACAAATGTTGTGGATACCCTGGACAATGTTGTGGATACCCTGGATGAATGTTGTGGATACCCTG
This sequence comes from Candidula unifasciata, assembly GCA_905116865.2. Lineage (NCBI taxonomy): Eukaryota > Metazoa > Mollusca > Gastropoda > Stylommatophora > Geomitridae > Candidula > Candidula unifasciata. The sequence goes on along the minus strand of CAJHNH020000117.1, from coordinate 296,372 downwards.
GATGAATGTTGTGGATACCCTGGACAATGTTGTGGATACCCTGGACAAATGTTGTGGATACCCTGGACAAATGTTGTGGATACCCTGGATGAATGTTGTGGATACCCTGGATGAATGTTGTGGATACCCTGGACGATGTGTGGATACCCTGGACAAATGTTGTGGATACCCTGGATGAATGTTGTGGATACCCTGGATGATGTGTGGATACCCTGGACGATGTTGTGCAACTAACAACAGATGCATGGAAACAGCAAGAGAATACTTTATGAAAGGCAATGGTTTGAAAGAGATATGATAGAGTGCTGACACAAAGAAGAGTAAGGGGGAGGTGGGTTGCGGGCAATAGTTGTTTTAACAAAAGAGAGGAGAGGGGTTTCAAGGGCTGTATAAGCCTGGTTTAAGTGCGTACGTATATATATATATATATATATATATATATATATATATATATATATATATATATATATATATATATATATATATACACACACACATACACTTACATAACGTCGCTCCCATCAACATCACGCCTGAATAAAAATTGGGTCCCTCACCTGTTGTCACCCCTCATGTACTCTCTAGCCCGAGTGCTTCTTCAATTCTGTTCCCATCTTCATGCGCTTCGCCCCCTGCACCTCTTATCTAGTACCACAACATAGTCTACTGTTCTTTCCAATCCACCGTGCAGCTCCATGTGGCCAAAATCTAACAAACATCAAAAAGATCCTGTTTACCAGCCAGTTTTTCCTTGATGTTCAGATCTTTTAGGATGTCACGGTTTCTTTTCTTCTTGTTCCATGGGGTTTTTGTTGTTGACATTGTAAATGACAAAGGAAATAGTAGGAGTCTGTGACTAGTTAACATGGAACAAATGTTTCAATACGTGAAATCTCATCATTTAGATACTTGTAAATATTGACCTTCAAATATTGTATTCTTAAACATAGTGTTAATAAAAATATTGACTGGAAAAGGAGTCAATTTTAAGTTCCATTGGAGGAGTAGGGTGTAGTCACAATTAGAACAGTGGTCGTAAACGTAGTTGTTATTTGACAGAGGTTCAAAGATGACCTGACTAGGGTCCAGGTTGAATGCGGCAGAGATCGGCAATTTAAGCATGACCTGACTAGGGTCCACGGATCTGACATTTAATCATGACCTGACAATGAGGTTAGCGTGCTCAATTTAAGCATGACCTGACTCGAGTTAAGGCTGAGACACGGATCTCGGCAATTTAATCATGACCTAATTTGAATTAAGGTTAAGTGAGACAGTGATCGTCAATTTAATCATGACCTAACTTTGAATTAAGGTTAAGTGAGACACAGATCGTCAATTTAAGCATGACCTGACTTGAGTTAAGGTTAAGTGAGACAGGGATCGTCAATTTAATCATGACCTGACTTGAATAAAGGTTAAGTGAGACAGGGATCGTCAATTTAATCATGACCTGACTTGAATGAAGGTTAAGTGAGACAGGGATCGTCAATTTAATCATGACCTGACTTGAATGAAGGTTAAGTGAGACAGGGATCGTCAATTTAATCATGACCTGACTTGAATGAAGGTTAAGTGAGACGGGGATCGTCAATTTAAGCGTGACCTAGCTAGGTTCAAAGTTGAAAATCCACAGTGATGGACAAGCAACGCCAGTTGTTTGTCTATCCGAAGGGATGACCACTGGTCACACATTTTGATTAAAGTATTATGAGTGCAGTGGTGACCGAAGGGAATGTCCTTTGGCAGTTGACGCACAGGACGTTAGCCACACTGTAAATAATTAATGAAAAGACCATCTGGCAAGAACTGCATAAAATCATACGGAAAAAGGCGCGAAGGAGCTGATATCACTAACGCTGGACGGAATAGAATGGCGGATAATGATGAATCTGTTATGCTAACACGATTGCATGACCTGGGAGTAAAGCTTGATGAATGATATCTATAGGAGACATTACAACCAGTTTTTCGCGAGAACTATTAGTAGAGGTACCTTGGGATAGCTTCTGCACGGGAGGACTGAGCACTCATGGGAAATGCCCGGTGTGCAGTGATGTAAATAGTAATATTCCAATTAAAGAACAACATTGGGGCAGTGAACTTTCAGGCTTGACTTGGTTGCTTTGTCGTTGGGATCTAGTCTGACTGGTGCTTGCAACAAGATAAACAAGCCCAGACCAGAAGTGGACGAACAACCATAACTTTCTGCCGGAGTTTACAGCTGGTGAACGCGAAGAAGAAGATAAACAAGTGCACCTGGTCTAGATCGATCTTGGTCTACAGCTGACCGATCTTGGTCTACAGCTGACCGATCTTGGTCTACAGCTGACCGATCTTGGCCTACAGCTGACCGATCTTGGTCTACAGCTGACCGATCTTGGTCTACAGCTGACCGATCTTGGTCTACAGCTGACCGCTGTCTCTGTTGGTGCTGGAGAAATTGTAAGAGTTGTAATTGTCTTTTTAATGTGCGTTGGTCGCCAGCTGGTCACTAGCTCTCATATTCACGTTGGGATCTGCACGAAGGACAAGCAAAATGAGTTGCCTTTTACGTTAAAGGAGTATAGGGAAGAGAAATCGTGGGGCTACAGGCCTAATTAATTGTAGTATGGTTGACAATGTCACTAAGCTAAACACATGCGTGTTAGGGATTTGGGACGGATATGAAACCTTCACTCAGGCGTGAAGTATTTATACCCGCATGCAATATATTTATAAACGTTATTTGCGTAGCAAAACATTCCATGTTTATTTATAGCGTAAATATTTCTGGTGCGGAAAAGCCTTCTATGACTGCTGGGTGAAAGCGTTGGCCTTTGACTTTTAAATTCCCTTTATTGATGGCAAATCAAGGGGCAAATCACATAATCCCATTCAATGCTTTAGAAAGTTATAATTAAGGCACTGTCCTATATTTGTAAGAATCTCTACACAGTCTGCAGAATCAAGCCGTCATGATTTCGAAGTGTCTAAATTCCGAAACATAGAGCAAATTATTTAACTTGAAGTGAAAGTTTTTTGCCATGTTATAAATGATCTGTCTGTTCAGACTGAAGTTCATCTGCAGATTGTAATAATTTATAATAATTTTTGTGTTCTTGTCTCTTTGCTACAGAATATACGATTGTAGAACAATGTACGGATGACAGAATTACCATGTGTGTGTAAAAACATAATGAGGTGATAACTTCAGAAACACCACTTGACTCAATCTAAGAAACCGTTTTCTGAAATTCGTTACCAAGGAGATGTAAACACTTTTAATTACCTAACTGTTTTGTTGTTCCCGGTGAAATTTGTTAATTGTTTTAAATTGTATGCAATTTTATTTTAATATTGTAAATCTAATTGTTTTGTGTTTAACGTATTTGAAAAAAAATAAGTAATAAAAAATACGTCTGATTTCAAAATGGCAGCCTATGCATTTGCCCGACACCAGTGATACCATGTGTTCTTTCAGTGAAGTGAGAATTGTTATTGTCAACTAGGATCATCCGCCATCACCTTTCCCCCCATAAATCCAAATATTATTCCGTTATTGTCACCTTGCACGTGTTGCTTCATGTAAGATGATGGAAAACTTGCTGTCTTCGTCATCAACCATGATTGACACCTCATCAATTGCCAGCCAATCAGAACGCTCCTTTCCAGTAACGGATGCAGGTATAAATTTTAATTTATTTATTTGTAATTTTATTAATCTTCTGTAATCTTGAACATATAATATTATGTTAATATACAAAAGAAGCGTCGGCTCTGTGGCTAAGTCGATGCGAACGCTTCGTATTGCCGGGGTGCCGGGTTCGATCCCAGCTGCGGGCCATGCGCCCTGCGTTGGTTTGGACAGTGGTTTCAGTGAGCAATGGCAAACTACTGGACGTAAACTTGCCTAGAAAAACCACACAACAGCCAGGGGCTGCTAGGGTTGGTTCTGCAACGTCCTGTAAAGGATATGCAACTAACCTGAATACAAAAGAAGCATGGCTTGAGGAAATGTGCAGAGTGTTTGAAAAACAGAATCCACAACTAAAAATTAAATAAAGAATGTTGCGCCACGTTGAAAGAATTTCAAACCATTGTGGCCAGGAATATATTTGTGCATTGTTTGAATGTAAAAGACCTTTAGTGATTTCCTTTACCTGTGCAACAGTTGATTGTGAGTAATCATTTAGCCAGTCCTGTGCCCCACGCCACATTGAAGGTTGACTGCAAGGGATTTTCCACACCCTCTCTCGTCGTAGTTGCGGCTTTTCTGCCTTCTGATACTATCATCCCACTTGTATCACTGTCTTTCTCTTGCTGTCTTGTCCTTGACTTTCCTTGTTCCTCCATTTTTTTCTTTCAAATTTCATAAAAATATTACGACTATAAAATCATAACTTGCACAGTCTGTGGCGACAGCATGTGACCGTAACTCCCTCCCCCTACCCCCGCGCATACACAGCAACAGTGGCAACTGCTAGCAGAACTGACAGTAGCAGCTACCGCTTGAATTGTGGCTGAGATGATTCACTCGTTTCTGCTATTCCTCCCAGGATTTATGTAACCTTTGTGTGTATACGAGTTTTGCTTCCTTGCGTGCAGAAAAGGTCGCCTGTGCCGTTTGACGAGAAACTTTGATGCCACTAGGAAAATAGGACTTTGCAAGAAATAGGAGAAGTAGGATTGATAAAAAATAAAAAAGAAGAAGATGAAGTAACAGGAAAAGAGAAGAAAATGAGAAAGAGAAGATAATGATGGAGAGGATGAAGAAGATCAGTACTAACATGTCCCCAAAATATGCGAGTAATCAGGCGTGTTGTGTTGTATGACAGACAGAAACATACATTCACACACAACACTAACATTCAAACATACATAGTCTCATATCTGCAAAACCTGACTCAAGTCTGCCATTCTCTGTCTAACGTCATCACAGAATCTCGTAGTTCCCCCTCCCATCGTTTTCCACTCACAGCAACACAACCATTTTACCTCCCTCTGCCTCTTGACTCCTCCGTAGTGACCTACTCCCCAGCCGCCACACTTTCCTCAGCCTCCCTCCTCCGTGACGACCTACTGGCTTCCACAACAACGCCCCCCCCCCCCCCCCCCCCCCCGACATGGCTGTAGAAAAGTGTGACCCGGTTTTGCTTAAAGAAAGAGATCTGGGTATAGATCTGCATGAACTCAAACACACGACTCCGGCATTAAGCTTTAGTTTGGGGCGGGTTACGCCAGCCACAATCTTTCATATCATCATCTTCTTCTTTTTCTTTCTTTCTTTCTTTCTTTCTTTCTTTCTTTCTTTCTTTCTTTCTTTCTTTCCTTCTTTCTCTTTCCTTCTTCTTCTCTCCTCCTCCTCGTTTTTCGTCTTTGTTCTCCTCTAAGCGCAGTTGGCACGTTGTTTTCTGGTTTATCTACGCCACATCCGATTTCTGAAAAGGCATAAATCAGTCGCTTTTAAAAAACTTCCATAGAGGCTGTATGCACCAACTGTGTGATTTTCGGAAACTATTCTCCCGTCACCGATCTCTGCCGTCACCGATCCCTCCCGTCACCGATCTCTCCCGTCACCGATCTCTGCAGGCCTCCATGACGTTTAACGTAGACACAATAGCTCAGCTTCCGGGACAGGGTGTTGTTTGTGAGCCAGTTCTCCCTCCCAGTGATCGAATCTTATTGTCTGTCGGTGTTCTTCTATTTCTGGATCCACGGTTTTTTACGAATTTTTTTGTAACATCCCCCCCCCCCTTTTTTTTTTAATCCTCATCAAAGCAACATCAGTTTCGTAGTGCAGTGTTTTTTTTTTTTTTTAGCAGCCTGCGATTTGTCTTAGCCCAAACGCCCATTGAAGCACACAGGCTGCGGAGCATCAGTAACACCTTTCGCTGGGGGCCACCCAGCTGGAGGCGAGCAGTAGCTGATTATTGACAGTCGAAAATGTTTTCTACCGCCAGAAAGAAGCAGGCTGTGGCGCCTTCGTCTACGCCAGCTAGTTAAACCCCCGTAACTGCCGCCCCTCTTTTCTTTCCAAGACCATTGTTAGAACAAAGCCTGTGTAGTATGGTAGAGATCTTATCTTGCGCGTGCACATCCCTCTTTGGGCTTGTAATCCCTCTTTCGGCCTGTAATCCCTCTTTGAGCGTGTAATCCCTCTTTGGGCCTGTAATCCATCTTTGGGCCTGTAATCCCTCTTTGAGCCTGTAATCCCTCTTTGGGCCTGTAATCCCTCTTTCGGCCTGCTTTAAAATCCGAAAGTAAAGGAGCTGCCTGATCAGAAGATCAGTGCTCAATGTTGAATGAAGAATCGACATCACAACACTCGGGACAATGTTTGAATATTACGTTGGGAGGCCCCAGTCTCTTCCACAGCGTGACTCTGGTACCGCTCCATGAAAGCCACGAGAACAGTCTTCATCTAAACCGCCCATCGCAGGAACCGAACTCTGATATACGCCGAGAATTGCATTGTGAAACGATTTCACCAACATTTAAGCCGCAGTGGCCTTTAGGACATGCTTGTTAGTGGGCAGTGGGTCTGTTTTGTTTAAATCACCAAATGGGGCTTCGTTACCCACACATAGAGTGTGGGTTCTCATCTGCGCTGCCTCTGTAACGGCCGTTTTTCATGCAGTTTTTGTAGTCGTTGGTGATCCCAAACCTGTGAGATTTCTGTCTTACATGATATTTTAGTCTTACAATAAGTGTTGTCTTTCATCGTATTTCTGTCTTACATGATATTTCTGATTTGTATGTTTATTAAGCCTTCACTGTCTTTCTTATTTGTATGTTTATTAATTAACTCTTTATTTTCTGTCTGATTTGTATATAAATCTGCGATGATCTTACTTTTCAGTGTTTTGTTTATTTGGTTATCAACCTGTCATTGTCTTGCTTGTTTGTCTAGATTATATTTTCCCGTTGTGAATTTGAACAAAGAAGACACACGCAGTAGATTGCACAATTTATTGCCTGGCATATTTCGCTGTATCTCGTCAGGTGCATACTATAGTAACACTTGATTAACATGAAGCAAGTAAATGAATTCTTCGAACTGAAACACAAAACCTACTACATTCACCGTCTGTTTCACCACGGTAAGCGCCGCAAGGTGAAAAGCATGTCTTTTTGTCTGCATAAATCTGGATTAAGCTGAAGCTTCTGCAAACTTAAATGGTCTACAGTTGGCCGAAGTTGTTTAGGTTTTATGCAGAACTTTAATCCATAAGCGAGAGCTTCAGTTTTGCAATTGACTGAGTGTAAACGAAAATAGATTAATCGCATATTTCTCCGGATTGTCGAGTAGGAAAGTGGTTATCTTTTCAGAACTCAGTGACCTATTTAAGCAGGCAATTTTCGTATCTATAACTTAATTAAAAATAATATAAGACATAATTATAGCCTACAAATGTTAGAATTAATATTTTGAGAATTATATCAGAATTATGCGAGGATTGTTTCAGAACTAGCTGAAAATTGTCGCATAAGATTATAATATAGAAATTATCTGATAATAATTTAAGAAATATTATGGAATTATGTAAAAACTGATGGAGAATTGTGTCAGAACTATCTCAGACAGAATTAATGAAAAACTGTATGAAACATATAATTGTGTTATATTTGAATGTATATCAACTAATCATTCTTTTGCTCATCTTTCTGTTTAACTGCCATAATCTGTCTGTGAATTAAGCTGTCGTAGTCTGTCTGTATATTAAGCTGTCATAGTCAAGCTGCTGTGCTCATAAACCTGTCATTGTCTCACTTATCCAACCTGTCTGTCAATTAACCTCTATATGTCTTGCTTCTGACAGTGACATTGTCAGCCACTGAGCGGCTTTACTTGACCCTATTGGTGGACCTGATAACCGGGTTTTTCATGGCCATAACCCCCCCCCCTCCTCCCCCCGCCCCGTCAGTAGAGCCCCACCAGGCAGGAGATAAGATGGACTGTAGAATTAATTGGCTTTAAAAAACGTTTCAACTGATAAGCTCTGTCGACTGCGCACAATCCTAAAATAACACTGGGTTCTGGGTAGAGCACTGTCTGACAATTAGGTGAGAACTGTCTGGGGGAAAAAACTTTCTGAGATTATTATATCAGAATTATCTGAGGATTATTTAAGAACTAGCTGAGAATTATTGCATAATAATTTAAGAATTATGTAAGAATCGCCTCAAGATACTTTAGGAAATGTCATGTAATTATGTAACAACTGAAGGAGAAATGTGTCAGAACTATCTCAGACTTATATATAAGAACTGTCAGAGAATTGTTTAAAGACTATATAAAAATTGTATAGGAACTGTCTAAGAGTTATAAAAAAAAAACTATGTGAAAATTATAAAAGAACTTTCTGACAATTATATAAAAGCTATATGAAAATTATGTAAGAACTATATTAAATAAAAAATGTATGAGAATAATATAAGAATGAAAGAAAATTATATAAAAACTGTATGATAAAAATATGAGTTATTTAATAACTATATAAGAACAAAATGAGAATAATATAAGAACTATATGAAGTTAGAAATGTATGCGAATTATATAAGAATTGTATGTCTTCCATGATTATCACATACATTCTTATTATTGTTTACATATGTTCCAGATTCATTTTCTGGTCCCATGGCATCACCTGCCTCTTTTTCTTCCACCTTATGGTTCCACATTTGTAAAAATTATTATTAATGTCCTTACTACCGTGTGAAACATGGACACCCAGTGAATTAGAGCTCCAGTTGTCGAATCTGTACTTTCTGCATTTGTTGGGCGGACACTCTTGCAGTAAATGTTTATCCGTCATTTAACCAGCTCCAGTTTTGTTTATCTTGTTTTTCTTATTGTGACTCCAATGTTTTAGTTTCACAAATCTTTTCTGTTGGTCTGAATTTTCCTTTGTTATAGTTGGCCCCTTTTCACCTGTGCAGACGGTAGTGTTATATGGTGCTATTGGGGGTCATGGAAACCACAGCCTCTGACGATAGCGAGTGTGATTTTTGGGGGGTAGTATTTTCCGCATAACTTCCTGACCCCCCCCCCCCCCTCTTTTCCCCTCTCCCCCCAAGCAGTATCAGTTTCTTTTTTTTTTTTTTTGGGTTACAGCCTGCAATATGGATTTTGTCTTAGCTCAAACGCCCATTAAAGCACACAGATTGTGGCCCATCAGTAACACATTTGGCTGGGGCCACCCAGCTGGAGGCGGGCGGTAGCTGATTATTGACATTTGAAAATGTCTTCTACCGCCAGAAAGAAGCAGGCTGTGGCGCCTTCGTCTACGCCAGCTAGTTAAAAAATTCAAAAACTGCTTTCAGTACCTTTTGGCAAAATTAAAATACTCAAAATTTTAAAACAATAAATGGTGGTCCAAAGGACGTTGTATTTGGAAGCTCGCTCTCCTTCGAGATACGCCTAGCCAGATCAAAGGGAGACAGAACAAACAGGAAACACCAAGAAAGAAGAAGGAAGACATGCACCAGTGACAACAGGACGAGCGGTTAGATTCGGATGGAAGCATCAAGCCCAGAAATGGCAAAAACACTAGTATTCAGTCACGAAAGTGACGCAAATAACCCAGACCACAAATATAGGCGGAGACTGCTAGCAGCCTCGGCTAGCTAGCAGCAGTCTGAACGTGGTCGAGCTTTTCATTATTTTTTTCTCAAAGGACTTGGACTAGGACTTGCCTCTTGTTGCTTTCCAAGACCATCGTTTTTACAAAACCTTTGTAATATTGTGGAAACCTTCTGTTGCTCGTGCACCATAATCCCTTTATCAAACTGCTTTATGAAAGGAAAGGAGCTGCCTGATCCCACGTTCAGTGCTTTGTCTATGTTAAACAAAAACATAAGAATCACAATCACAGCACTCGAGACACTACCATAAGCGCTCTGTCCCCGTCTTCAGCAGCAAGCAAGGAGTTCCGGTTCTGAAGGTACTAGTAACTGTCTTGATTGTTTATCCGCCTCGCCTTTTCCCCAGAGTGTGGAGCGTCGGTCAGATCCCCTGGTAACTCCTTGCAGCGCCATTCTCCTCAGACCGTAATGATCCACCTGTGCCTCCGCACTGTTCACTCGCTGCCAAAGCGCGCACGAAAACATTTATCTTTTCATTGATCAGTTCACGATCACGTGGTGTAGAACCAGCCAGTCTAATCTTGTCTGCTCTCTCTCTCTCTCTCTCTCTCTCTCTCTCTCTCTCTCTCTCTCTCTCTCTCTCTCTCTCTCTCTCTCTCTCTCTCTCTCTCTCTCTGTGTGTGTGTGTGGGATTTCACGGACAGTCCAGGATATTCGCAACATAGTTCTCATAAATATTATCTTCGCTACTCCCAAGTTCATGCATAACTGGAAAAAAATATGTGTCTACATGTGTGTTCAGGAACAGGCCTGGGAGCCTAATTACCACATATCTAACCTTGGGCGGGCCTCATGACCCGTCCAGTTGTTGACACAAAAATCATGCGTACGGCCCAAATAATGGATATGTAGTCCAAGTTTGACTCAGTCGCCAGTTTTATTGGTTAGCGCCATATCTGGGTCAGTAGATAGCAAGGCGCTTTTTTACGAAGAGAAATATACCGAGTAAACAACACGCGATGGCCCGCAATGACGTTGCCCTCGATTGTCGTGTAGGAGCGAAACCGGTCTGTTGGTTTCTGCTGTCTGTCTGGTAAGGTAGCGCGGTTTCGCTGTAGCGTTGGTCCTGAAAGCGTTACAGTAGTCGTTGAGAATGGTGGAAGGGAAATGGTGGCGGGAGGGAAACATAATTGCTGATTTGCAGGGTGATTTGAGGTCACTGTGCACTGCTGCATCCTCTAGTACACCGTACCGGGCGCGTGTGCGGATTCTGCGTTGGTAGATGTAATGTTTTTTTTAAATTATGTGACACCTTTTAAGTGTTGGAGACACACCGGGCGTATGATAGTAGACATATTGTTATTGACTAATGGTGCTCTTTGGGTGTATTGATCGGCATCAGGCCAGCCGCCTTTATTTCCCAGTACCTAGCAACCAAAAAAAAAGGCTGTGTCAATTTTCGGGCCGACAGGCAATCATCTAGTCACTGCTAGAATTACCGCGGAACCAGATTTCATTTAAATTAAAGGATTACTTCTTTTTTCTTTCTTTCTTTTTTTTTTTCTCTTCTTCTTTCTTCCTTTCTTTATTTCTTTCTTCTTATTTTTCTTCTTCTTCCCCTTCTTCTTCGCCTTAAAAGGGTAGTAGTTGTGATATTATGTCGGGTTTACAGTTAGACCGCTCTATCTGCTTCTGTGGGCCGCACGTATCTAGTTTTAGGAATGAGTCCCCTTTGCGACACGCTTTTTAAGGGACATTTAGGACTGTATGGGCCCCGGAACCAGGCGCTGATACAACGAAAACAATGGGAGTCCCCTATCCCCGTTCAAAATTGTATAAGTGAGAGAGAGAGAGAGAGCCCTCAATGGGGCTTAAATCTTGTTTAAATGATTAATGGTAGTGTATAATAATATATCCGAATGCCAGTAATTGTAGTAATACGAATATTTGAAATAGTACTATATTCAGAGGGAAGGTAAGACGGAAATGTAATCAGACTGCTACTGGTACCATTGAAATTGTAACTCTTCGCTGAAGATGAGGATGCAGCACCTATGGGAATGTGCCGAATGATGTGATGTCAGTCCTTAGCTAAACGCACAACTTTGAAATCAGATGAAATCTATAAACAGAAACTTAAAACAGAGAACTTTTGTGGAGGAGGGGGGGGGGGCTGGGCCCTGTCCCTGCAAGTGTAAGAGGGCGGGGGTCAGAGTGCCTTACCCGATAGTTCCTTTCTAACCCCCCCCCCCCCCCCCTTTTTTTTTTCCCGCCGGTTCCTGCCTGCTTTCTATGAACACGGTTCCGTGAATGCCATGGTTGTCGGCCCTCCCATCGGGTCACTAATAGGTCAAGCTATTTTAGGATCCTTAGTTCACTGATACCGAACGTATAATCGGGGCTATCTCTTTCCCCCCCCCCCCCCCCCCCCCACCTCAGGTGCGTTAGGAATATGTGCTATAATACAGTCAGTGTTTTAATATATGTAGCCCGGCTCTCTAGTGTAGTTGGTTAAGTCTTGACTTCGCGGTGACCGGGTGACGAACTCCTTGTGGTCCGGGTTCACTCCCGGGGGTAGGCAGAAAAGCCACATTTCTCCCAGATTTACGGTACCTATCATGGAATCAAGACCGAAGGGTTGTGATATCCATAGTATCGAACCATTGGATTAACAACTTATGATTTCTGGATATTAAACAAAATATATATGTGTGTGTGCTAGATAGAACAAGCTTTTCTTTATCATCATCATGTGGCCTGCCTGTAAACGGACCTTTTTTTACGCCAGTGACTCATTTGGGTATATGATGCTGGACTCGCATTTTCGTAGACCAGTCGACACTCGCTAGGGAATATGATCACGCCGGCCGCCTTTACTTCTTAGTTACCGATTAGGTGCCAATATAATTTGTGAAATAAAATCCGACTTGATGCGGATTCGAACCCTCGACATTCGGGATGGATGCGAGCGTAAAGCCGTTGCACCACTGCGGTTCCCACAATAAGCTAGCCGGTCATGTATGACCAAGCTACACTATCACCAGAATCATGGACCAAATGGCTGTTTTTGTTTGGTCTTTTCACGTTTCCAAGCCGCACAGGGATTCATCCTTGTTGTGCTTTCTTCGTTGTTTTCTGCCAATCTTATGAGTCGACGACTTAGTGAAGTTGAACGCCATCAGGACCGCACAACAAGCGATTTGCAGCTGGTGACACAAAGTGCCGTATTCGGATGAGAACACTTCAGGTCAAGTCACAGAAACTCCGCTCAACCGTAATAAGACAGCTGGAGCATGCACAACAGAAGCCTACCGATCTTCAGTAGGTGTCCCCCCTTTCAACAGTTGTTTCGGTCCGTTTAACCCCTAGACAACCTCCGGAGGAAGGGGAGATTCGACTTTCGGGCCTTGGACTTCTTCCGCGCTTGTCGGACAAGACGTTCTGGTGATTTGTAACAGGTGCTGAAGTTATGGTGATCTGTCGTCGCTGTGGTGGCAGCAAATTGATCGCCTACTGGCACGATCAGAGTGACAAAGGCACTGTTGGATCATCGAACACATGTTTATGGGACAGACTTTGGCAGTTGGCAGCAGCACGGACAGATGTTGCTTCCACCGTATGGTTATACACAGTGTTAGGGCGACTGCCAGGTAAACCAGAAGTCTAGCCGGGTGGGGTTGTACTGTCCAGGTCCGCCTGTATATAGGTCCTTACAACTAAATCACGGTACATTTTGGTTGGGCCCCTCGAAAATTGGTTACTGGAAGCGTTTCCATGTTGCATTGTGTCACATTTTAACTCTTTGAGTCCCAAGGAACGCATCATACGTTCATAGGTTTCTGCCTAGAAGCCCAATGAACGCATGATGCGCCGATTTTACGTATCTTTTGACAACCCTTTGGGCCTGTGATGCTAAACCCTCTGGGACTCAAAGAGTTAACGTGCTTACAAAGTTCTGTGTTCTGAATGTATTCGTATTACAAATCGACAAGCGGATATTGTGAAGTGGAAATACAAGATTTTAATACTTTGCTGTTAAATAACAGCAATTTGAATTTAAATTCATGGCAAACAAATAGAGAAGGACGTGTACTGTCAAACAAATAAGTGTGCCCCCTGGCGGGATCGTATTTGTCTCACGAGTGTACAGTGCCGACCGCTAAAGGCGATCTGGGATGTGGAGAATTTCTGTTGTGAAGAACAACAATTTGTGTATCCCTCGGCAATTTGTCTTGCTTGAACTCTTATCTGAATATGAAGAACCATTTTTGGGGGTGTCCGGTGAGTTCTTCTTTTCAGGTATGCACTGTTACCCCCAAGATCTCAAGTCTAGTCCTTCCCATAACATCTCTGTGAACAATTTTACTTTGATCTAATCAACGTACGGGTTCCTCTCTCTCTGACTCTATCTTTACATTGGTTAAGAATTGAATAAGGGGCTCTTGTCTGTTGTTGTGTGGGTTCGTGGATATAAATAAGGAGGTTATTGTCTGTTGTTGTGTGGGTTCGTGGATAGAAATAAGGAGGCTCTTGTCTGTTGTTGTATGGGTTCGTGGATAGAAATAAGGAGGCTCTTGTCTGTTGTTGTATGGGTTCGTGGATAGAAATAAGGAGGCTCTTGTCTGTTGCTGTGTGGGTTTATGGAAATAAATTAATTAAATTAATTCACTGAACTGTGACTGAGATATCTAATGATGGTGGGAAGTTGAACACACGCACACACTTACACAGAGAGAGAGGGGGTGGGACCAGACGGTCATTACGGTAGCAGCTTTTATGGACAAAACAAAAAGGAAGAAGTTTCCTGGTCACGAGTAGTGACATTAACAGACAAGCACATTGCTCTAACAAACGGAAACGCTGGCAGTTACGTTGATAAACTGCCCCAAAGAAATGGTCAGACACAATAATATGTATGTAGGTTTAGGAGACAGGCAGATAACTTCCCTCAGCGCGTCATATCCGTAAGACAAAGTAAACAAGCTTGACGTAACAACAAAAATAGTACTTCCCCCTAAAACAGCTGTGACACATCCAACAACATTTTCAGTTCAAGTTTCTAGCCAATCTCTGTCAGTCCAGGTCTTACATTTTGGACCAACTCAGGGTTGCCATATTGGCATTTTTGATGCCAGATTTCACAAATTTGGCATATTTGAAATCGAACTGGCATATTTGGGTTTTTCCTGGCTTTTCGTATCAAGATATGGTCACATTTTCTGCATGGTTCATCCGTTAGAAACATGCAGATTTACTAAATGCAATGTTATACCTACAGTTAAAATTTTTTTTTTCAGTTTGACTTTGTTGTGATGTCCTGGTACGGACTAACGGAGATTCGCGCCATTTCTTATTATATGTGTTGTCTTCTTTAACAGATCGTGACTTTGATAAACCGACAAATAAGGTGGTATCATTTATTGTGTACATTAGTCCCATGTAGTCACTTCATAGTTAGAGTATATTTGTGTATGTGTACTGTATTGTTCTTTATGTGCTGATGAAGGCTAATAGCCGCAACGTCCTTTGTTTTTTATTGTGATCGATTTTGTAAAGCTAACATAAACTGTTTGTTGTTTCTTACCAACTTGTTTTCTTACCTGTAATTTTCTACTCCTTTTAAAAACTTTGATAAACCGAGGCCCTCTGTAATTTATGTTAATCTACTATAATAAATGCGGCATATAAAACCAAAACCCACCACTGATACCAAGTGATTCAGACTGTTCAGAAACTACTTGAGGACAGAAAATAAAGAGGATTTAGACCTAGTTCTATCTGTGATAGATTTTATTACTTTTACCAATGGCCACGTCACCACCCCCCCCCCCCACCCCCACCCCACCCCTTTTTCCCTAATGGAAAGCATCTAATGACATCTCAAGTATATTAGTAACTGGAAGAAAACATACCCACGGCTAAAAAAGATCTTCAGACAGAACAGATGCAGCATATCGCAAACTGTGTCAGTGCACTGTTGCACCAAGAATGAGTAGCATTCAAAACGTTTTCCCGTAATGAATTTAAACCCCCATGCACTTTGTCTGCCCCTCACCACGGAGCCATCTTTATAGATAATTCCCTGGCCACTCCTTGCAGCACTATTCTCCTCAGACCGTGATGATCCATCTGTGGCAGTGTTGCCACTTTTCTTTGACAAAAAATATCCAAAACGGTGTCAAAAAAGATCTAAAAAGATCTAAATCTGCGTTGAAAAGATCTAGAAAAAACATCCAAATTGAAAAAGTCAAAAATTACATAGCTTTTGTTATGACTTACCCTACATAATCATGTCCTCACCTTCACTGATGTCTGCCTCACAAGATCCACAGGATAAACTTAGCTTGCATAATGAAGTTGAAGCTTCAGATCCAAAATGACCCTGGTATGCTTTAGCTGTTCACATTTCTTTATAAGTGGAACAGTAGGCTTATTTCTCTAGTCTCATCAGGCCGAATTTTAATGGCACGATAGCATTTAAGAGGTCAAATTTCATCCTTTTTTAAGGTTAGATTTGATATAATTCCTAGCACTTAAAACTCTTTCTATGTCAGCATTTGAGTGGGGTAGTATCATGGCAGACATGGCACTTTAAAGAGCTTACAGAATGGACTGTTTAATGAGGCATCTTTAATTTGTCTCACTTCACTCCAAAACGCTTTAGTTTCTGTTTTGTTTGTCCATTCGGCTAACTTTATTTTGGTTAACTGATATTCTGCTTCCGCGACACTATTATCAGTAGCCCCTAAAAATTTCATAACTTTACAATAGGTATGTCCTTTATTGGCTGAAGGATGTTGCTCACAGAAAAAAGGGAAATATTTGTCAAAACATCTAGATTTTCAGGAAGTCTTTTGCTTCAATTGCTTCAATAATGAGATAAGGAAATCTTGACAGTGTTTTCTTAAGTTGTTCTCTTCATTCTCTGTTAACAGTCCTTTTGTTTTCCAGTATTTTACCGAGTGAAATAGCAAGGTGAGATCATCAAGTAATTTAACTTTTATCAACAAGTTTAGATTCGAACAGTTTATTAACTTTTTGCACTTCCATTCGAATAGGTTATAAAAAGAGAAAGAATGACATTTTTTTTCCATCACTGTACATTCCATATAGTATTTCAGCTGTGTAGCACTTTTCACTTTGTCTTGTTATTTCATAGTGTGTCGTCAACTTCAGCCATTGCTTCATAATTCTTTCAACAGCTGGTTAAATTGATAACCATCTAGTTTTGCAATCTGACAGAATTTTCAGTGGTGTGGAACCATCATTCAAGGCTGTATATACTGTATTGCATTGCTGTTGTCTGACAAATGATTTGGAAAACCAGTAAAGTGTTTCAGCAAAAAGGTATTCCAAATTCCTTGGTAAATATTTAGATGAAGCATGTGATAATGCTAGCTGCAATGAATGACGCATACATTTTATAAGTATTAACGATGGGTTAGCTTCCTTCAACTTGGCATAAACGCCATTGTTTATACCAACCATCACTGAGGCATTATCAGTACCAATTACAGCCAAATTCTTCAAGCCTAACTGTTTGCTGATGAAAAGGTCCTTCAGTTCCTAAACTATACTTTCTACATCACACTTTTCAAATTGAACTAGTCAAAGATTTTTTACAAATCAATCAAATGGTCACAGTTTGAAATTGCGCAGTGACAAATTAAAAACATTGCGACTGATACTTCAACTTTTGATGATTTATTTATCAGTATAGTTCTGAAAACAGATGTCAGCTGTGTAATATCTTTAAATGAAACTGCAGTTTTATGCTTTTTTAGTCTCTGCATAACTCTTTGAGTTTTGTATTTTCGCTTTAATTTCACACTTGCTATACTTACAACAAGCTTTGGTCATATCCTACGGAACTGCCATCGCCCAGTTTTTAATTTTGTCATCATGCAACCACTCTTTCCCAATTTTTTGCTCATACTTTACTTTTGGCGTGTTCAAAGGTTTTTTTTTCAAAGTGTAAGCCACACAAGAAGGTAAGCAATTATTTTTTTTAAATCAAATGAAAAAGAAACGCAAAGTCAGCACAGTGAGTCAGTTAGTATGATTTACGCGCGTTTTTATTCATCAGTACCGGGGCTGCCAGATATTTGTGCGTTGACCCCAGTGAGAGTTCAAAGTTCAAGTAATGGCAGTTGTCACAATGTACGTGCCAGACACACAAAAAATATTATTGTAGTAAATATTTTACACAGTAATTATTAAATTGACAATGAAAACAAAAAATCTATAAAATATCTAACTCCATATGAAAAGAATCTAGAAACATATTTATGATCTAAATGTCAAAAACAGTATCTAAATGCAATGAAAAATATCTAAATTTGGATATAAAAGATGCAAAGTGGCAACACTGATCTGTGGTTAGGCAATGTTCGCTCGCCCAAAAAGGGCTCTTACAACATCTAGCGTGTTATACATCATAAGTAATCAGCCACTCTATCTACCTATTCATTTCCCAAAATACCGGCATTCGCTGGAGAAAAAATTCAAACTAGGCGGGACCTCTGAAGCAATGCTTGCGTTTTCTCACGGAGCATCACGCTTTGTAACTTTTTGATCATGCTGTCTGAGAGTTACAGGGACATGTGTGTACAGCTGTCAAGCTAGCGATAGTTACAGTGACGTCTGTGTACAGCTGTCAAGCTAGCAATAGTTACAGTGACGTCTGTGTACAGCTGTCAAGCTAGCGATAGTTACAGGGACATGTGTGTACAGCTGTCAAGCTAGCGATAGTTACAGTGACGTCTGTGTACAGCTGTCAAGCTAGCGATAGTTACAGTGACGTCTGTGTACAGCTGTCAAGCTAGCGATAGTTACAGGGACATGTGTGTACAGCTGTCAAGCTAGCGATAGTTACAGGGACATGTGTGTACAGCTGTCAAGCTAGCGATAGTTACAGGGACATGTGTGTACAGCTGTCAAGCTAGCGATAGTTACAGGGACATGTGTGTACAGCTGTCAAGCTAGCGATAGTTACAGGGACATGTGTGTACAGCTGTCAAGCTAGCGATAGTTACAGGGACATGTGTGTACAGCTGATTGTCAAGCTAGCGATAGTTACAGGGACATGTGTGTACAGCTGATTGTCAAGCCAGCGGAAGTTACAGTGACGTCTGTGTACAGCTGGTTGTCAAGCTAGCGATAGTTACAGGGACATGTGTGTACAGCTGATTGTCAAGCTAGCGGAAGTTACAGTGACGTTTGTGTACAGCTGGTTGTCAAGCTAGCGATAGTTACAGGGACATGTGTGTACAGCTGATTGTCAAGCTAGCGGAAGTTACAGTGACGTCTGTGTACAGCTGTCAAGCTAGCGATAGTTACAGGGACATGTGTGTACAGCTGGTTGTCAATCCAGCGGAAGTTACAGTGACGTCTGTGTACAGCTGTCAAGCTAGCGATAGTTACAGGGACATGTGTGTACAGCTGGTTGTCAAGCCAGCGGAAGTTACAGTGACGTCTGTGTACAGCTGGTTGTCAAGCTAGCGATAGTTACAGGGACATGTGTGTACAGCTGATTGTCAAGCTAGCGGAAGTTACAGTGACGTTTGTGTACAGCTGGTTGTCAAGCTAGCGATAGTTACAGGGACACGTGTGTACAGCTGATTGTCAAGCTAGCGGAAGTTACAGTGACGTTTGTGTACAGCTGGTTGTCAAGCTAGCGATAGTTACATGGGCATGTGTGTACCGCTGATTGTCAAGCTAGCGATAGTTACAGGGACATGTGTGTATAGCTGATTGTCAAGCCAGCGGAAGTTACAGTGACGTCTGTGTACAGCTGGTTGTCAAGCTAGCGATAGTTACAGGGACATGTGTGTACAGCTGTCAAGCTAGCGATAGTTACAGTGACGTCTGTGTACAGCTGTCAAGCTAGCGATAGTTACAGTGACGTCTGTGTACAGCTGTCAAGCTAGCGATAGTTACAGGGACATGTGTGTACAGCTGATTGTCAAGCCAGCGGAAGTTACAGTGACGTCTGTGTACAGCTGGTTGTCAAGCTAGCGATAGTTACAGGGACATGTGTGTACAGCTGATTGGCAAGGTAGCGGAAGTTACAGTGACGTCTGTGTACAGCTGGTTGTCAAGCTAGCGATAGTTACAGGGACATGTGTGTACAGCTGATTGTCAAGCTAGCGGAAGTTACAGTGACGTTTGTATACAGCTGGTTGTCAAGCTAGCGATAGTTACAGGGACATGTGTGTACAGCTGATTGTCAAGCTAGCGATAGTTACAGGGACATGTATGTACAGCTGGTTGTCAAGCCAGCGATAGTTATAGCGACGTGTGTGTACATCTGGTTGTCAAGCTAGCGATAGTTATAGGGACGTCTGTGTACAGCTGGTTGTCAAGCTAGCGATAGTTACAGGGGCATGTGTGTACCGCTGATTGTCAAGCTAGCGATAGTTACAGGGACATGTGTGTATAGCTGATTGTCAAGCCAGCGGAAGTTACAGTGGCGTCTGTGTACAGAAGGTTGTCAAGCTAGCGATAGTTACAGGGACATGTGTGTGACTGACTGACATACTAAAGTACACACGGATGTGACTTGAAGACCACGGTGGAAAAAAAACCAGAGTGGGCATCTGTGAACTCCACGCGATAACAAAAAGATGGGACTGGGGAATTTGTCGTTAGCTAATTGATGGGATAAGAAGAAGAAGAACTTAAGGTAAAGTTTAAATTTAAATTTGCAGTCATCCTGCGGTTTTTAGTCAGTGCCCCAGAAACCAGCCACCCGCCAACCGGTTTTCCGTTTTCTAGAACTTTGTCGAAAAAATACTGCACCATTCGACTGTTGACCCGGGGCAGGATTTGAATGTTGTTGTGCGGTGACCTGAATCCCCTAGCTGGGTGAAGGACACATGACAGTACTTTATCGCCATCCGTCTTATACAGGGTGCTTTACTGGTTTGACTGACGCCTGGAATTTGTTGAAGCCGACCTCCGATCTCAGAGTTACCTGCGCCTCCTGTATGTTGATTATTTGGTTGTAACATAAAAGGATATATTTGCATTCAATAGACTGAGAACTATTTTGTTTAGCAGACTGCAGGCTACTGGTGTAACGAAACCCACAGACCGTTAGTGACCTACTAACCGCTCAATAATTACATTATAGATGAGATGTCTTTAACGAGCTACTGGTGTAACAAAACCCACAGACCGTTAATAACCTACTGACCGCTAAATCATTACATTAGAGATGGGATGTCTTTAACGAGCTGGTGGACAATCATAAAGAGTTAATGAAGAAATGACCTGAACTGACAGCTATCATACAGTTTATTTGAGAGCAACAGATGAGATGGGTTGGTCATCTCATGAGATTGATGTGACACAGGCTGCCACAGAGGGCGACGCTGAAGAGGTACAATGAGCACAGAACAGGAGAAAGACCACACATGAGCTGACAAGTGCAATGAACATAGAACAGGAGAAAGACCACACATGAGCTGATAAAGTGCAATGAACACAGAACAGGAGAAAGACCACACATGAGCTGACAAGTGCAATGAACATAGAACAGGAGAAAGACCACACATGAGCTGACAAGGTGCAATGAGCACAGAACAGGAAAAAGACCACACATGAGCTGACAAGTGCAATGAACACAGAACAGGAGAAAGACCACACATGAGCTGACAAGTGCAATGAGCACAGAACAGGAGAAAGACCACACATGAGCTGACAAGGTGCAGTGAACACAGAACAGGAGAAAGACCACACATGAGCTGACAAGTGCAATGAACACAGAACAGGAGAAAGACCACACATGAGCTGACAAGTGCAATGAACACAGAACAGGAGAAAGACCACACATGAGCTGACAAGTGCAATGAACACAGAACAGGAGAAAGACCACACATGAGCTGACAAGTGCAATGAACACAGAACAGGAGAAAGACCACACATGAGCTGACAAGTGCAATGAACACAGAACAGGAGAAAGACCACACATGAGCTGACAAGTGCAATGAACACAGAACAGGAGAAAGACCACACATGAGCTGACAAGTGCAATGAACACAGAACAGGAGAAAGACCACACATGAGCTGACAAGTGCAATGAACACAGAACAGGAGAAAGACCACACATGAGCTGACAAGTGCAATGAACACAGAACAGGAGAAAGACCACACATGAGCTGACAAGTGCAATGAACACAGAACAGGAGAAAGACCACACATGAGCTGACAAGTGCAATGAACATAGAACAGGAGAAAGACCACACATGAGCTGACAAGGTGCAATGAGCACAGAACAGGAGAAAGACCACACATGAGCTGACAAGTGCAATGAACACAGAACAGGAGAAAGACCACACATGAGCTGACAAGTGCAATGAGCACAGAACAGGAGAAAGACCACACATGAGCTGACAAGGTGCAGTGAACACAGAACAGGAGAAAGACCACACATGAGCTGACAAGTGCAATGAACACAGAACAGGAGAAAGACCACACATGAGCTGACAAGTGCAATGAACACAGAACAGGAGAAAGACCACACATGAGCTGACAAGTGCAATGAACACAGAACAGGAGAAAGACCACACATGAGCTGACAAGTGCAATGAACACAGAACAGGAGAAAGACCACACATGAGCTGACAAGTGCAATGAACACAGAACAGGAGAAAGACCACACATGAGCTGACAAGTGCAATGAACACAGAACAGGAGAAAGACCACACATGAGCTGACAAGTGCAATGAACACAGAACAGGAGAAAGACCACACATTAGCAGAAAAGGCTGCGTGAAGAACAACAATCTTTACAAAATTAAGATCAGTTAATACAAGTCCTTGTCGGCGTCTGTGGCGTAGGTGTTGCGAACGCGCTTCGTAATGCAGGGGTGCTGGGTTCGATCCCAGCTGTGGGTCTTGCGCCTTGCGTTGGTTTAGACAGTGGTATCGAGAAGCCGACCGACCAGAAGCAATGGCAAACTACTGGACATAAATTTGCATAGAAAATCCACAACAGCCAACAAATTGTGGGGTTGTTTCTGCAGCGTCATGTAAAGGATATGCAACTAATTTTGTTTGTATGTATACAAATCATTAGAAAAAGAAAGTAGAATATTCTCACACAGTCTTGTCTCTTTTTCCCACCTGTTCCTCTTTTTCTGAGTTTCTCTTTCCTCTCCGTCTCTCTCTCTCTCTCTCTCTCTCTCTCTCTCTCTCTCTATCTCCTCTCTCTCTCTCTCTCTCTCTCTCTCTCTCTCTCTCTCTCTCTCTCTCATTTTCTGTGTGTGTGTGTTTGCCTTTTCCCCCCTAGCCATCTCTTTCTCTCCCTGTTTCTCATTTTTTTTTTTTTTGGCCCTCTCCGTTTAAAAAAAAAAATTCACATTAAAAAAATCACATCAATAACCACGGGTAACTTCGGCCCAAACAAAAACTAATACAGTATTCAAAAGTCCGTGACGACATTCTTGTTCCCGTATGCGGATATAGAAGACAAAGAAGAGGACAAGAAAAAAGGGGGGGGGGGGGGGACAAAAGTGGAAATAACTCCCTCTATTTGAGTGAAGGGAGGTAACGTTTTCAAACAGTTCACAAGTTACGTCCCTTGTCTCGTGGGGGGGGGGGCGCTAAGTCGGTCAGTGCTCACGCACGCGTCATGCGATCATTAGTACCGGTCGCCGTGACCCGCCAGCCGTTAAATTGCCTTTTCGGAACGCTGTTGATGCCGCTAGCTGACTACAAATAATATCAGAAGATGTATCCACAAGGTCGTTTGGCTACCAGAGCCTAGCAGCTTTCTCGGCCATGTTACGATGAAGCGCCGCACTGTTACATTGTGTTTCCCGGCCCGTATTTTACATTATGTAAATTCGTACTGGAAATCAATAAGAAAAAACATCGAGCTATTTTTAGGAATGACGTGATGCGGCCTTTCAGCAAACGTCGACGGCCCATCGGTTAGTCAACCGTACACAAGTTGATACGGGACAACTAGAATGTCTTACGGAAGCCTGCTCTGATAATTGTTACACATGTAAATATCACTTATTGGCAATTTTAGGTAACAAATAATTAGTAAACAAGCCAGAAATGCATACACTGAAGCCCTATAGGTGTGGTTTTACTGAAGAAACATTACAATTCTTTGAAAAGTTCAATTTGGCAATCTTGATGTTTCGAAGGGGGAGAACAGACTCAAACAGGCCGTCACAGCCATCATCAAATGCAACGCACTGAAACATAATTTTAGGGGTGGAGGCAGGGTGACCATGTGACGTCAACTACTGACATTGTGTCTAGAACAACAGTCGATATGTTGTTACATCACTTCCGTTTGGTTTTGTGTCTAAAACAGCAGTCGATATGTTGTGACATCACTTCCGTTTGGTTCGTGTCTAGAACAGCAGTCGATCTGTTGTGACATCACTTCCGTTTGGTTCGTGTCTAGAACAGCAGTCGATCTGTTGTGACATCACTTCCGTTTGGTTCGTGTCTAGAACAGCAGTCGATCTGTTGTGACATCACTTCCGTTTGGTTTTGTGTCTAGAACAGCAGTCGATCTGTTGTGACATCACTTCCGTTTGGTTTTGTGTCTAGAACAACAGTCGATCTGTTGTGACATCACTTCCGTTTGGTTTCGTGTCTAGAACAACAGTCGATCTGTTGTGACATCACTTCCGTTTGGTTTTGTGTCTAGAACAACAGTCGATCTGTTGTGACATCACTTCCGTTTGGTTTTGTGTCTAGAACAACAGTCGATCTGTTGTGACATCACTTCCGTTTGGTTTTGTGTCTAGAACAACGGTCGATCTGTTGTGACATCACTTCCGTTTGGTTTTGTATCTAGAACAACAGATCTGTTGTGACATCACTTCCGTTTGGTTTCGTGTCTAGAACAACAGTCGATCTGTTGTGACATCACTTCCGTTTGGTTTTGTGTCTAGAACAACAGTCGATCTGTTGTGACATCACTTCCGTTTGGTTTAAACATGCGAATGAAACCTGACGGTATAGTTTAACAAACAGCAGAGAGAAAAATGTTTCTGGACTATGTATGTGTGCGTGCGTGTGTGTATGTATATGTGTATCGTTAAGAATACATATATACGTACATTTCTACAAACACATACATGTGCGTGTATTGTCTGTTTGAAAGTAACCCACTCATGCTGTGAAAACAATTGGTTTTTCTATCACAGGACTCAGCAAGTGTTTTGTTGTCTAACGTATTGTCTTCCAAGTTTGTTTCTGGGCCAGCCGGGCGTGCAAAGACACGACAAGGCAGTGGCAAGTCTCCCCCCGTCCCCCTTCCTTCACCTGCCGCCCCGAAGCTGTAGGGTTCACATCCGTATCGAGTAGATTTGTTTTCTTTTTCTCACAATTAACTTTGGGATGAAGATCGACAGTCTGAAATCCGTACCATGAAATGTCCTGGGATGTAAAGGTAGCCGGTTTGATGTTAACCCATTACTCATCAAAGACTGTGTGGTTGATGTATACAAATATAGATCAAAAGGGCCATTTACTTCTGTAGCTTTATTGCAACAGTTGGGACTAACAACATACTGGGTAGGTGATGTTCGCCTGGGCTGCCATGTTGGTTAGCAAGGTCATTTGTTTAGTTTCATATTTTCGCGTACGTTTAATTTTTGTACTTAAATATGGTTTCATATGTAAATATTCACGCTTCGAGAAACAACCCCCATCCCCACCTCGCGCAGACTCCTTCGCGCGCACACACACACACACACACACTCTCTCTCTCTCTCTCTCTCTCTCTCTCTCTCTCTCTCTCTCTCTCTCTCTCTCTCTCTCTCTCTCCTCTGCCATTTGATCTGTCAAGTTAAACATGACATATACGGTCGCGGAGACATGAGGCAGTGGCGGAAATCATTTCGTCTTTCCATGTTTTTGGACTTTCATTTTTGTGTGTGAGAGAATAATGAACATTTCAGTTCTCTTTGTCTCTCTCTGGCTGGCTGACTGTCCCCTCCTTACCCCTCTCTCTCTCTCTCTCTCTCTCTCTCTCTCTCTCTCTCTCTCTCTCTCTCTCTCTCTCTCTCTCTCTCTCAATTCCAGTCTATCACTCTCTGTATTGTCTTACTTGTCCCTTTCTTACTTTGTCCCTTTCTCGTCAGTATTCTCTTTCTGCTGTCATTCTCTTTTTCTTTCTTTCTTTCTCCCCCCCCCACCTCTCTCTCACTCTTTCTCTCTCTCTCTCTCTCTCTCTCTCTCTCTCTCTCTCTCTCTCTCTCTCTCTCTCTCTGTCTCTGGGTGTATGTGTATGTGTCATCGTCTGTGTTTTGCACTAACTTTTCTATTTTTATTTTCTTTCTTGGTATCTTTATCCCTTTTATTTCTTCTCTCGTTCATTCACCCGCCTGTCCTTCTGTTCTTCTATCTGTGCATCGATTGATCTATTCATTTCATCAATTACTGCAATGTTCATTCATTCACTCACCCATTCATTCTTGTGTTCGTCCATATACACAAATCCATATACATATGTATGCACCAACTTGAAAGGGGGATGTATATATAAACAAGGATGTGTAACTGTGTATACACAAACCTGGCTATGCACGAACAACGGGGATAAACACATATAAACATTATGATATACTCCTCAGAATTTGACGGGGAGACAGTTCTGTGTCGAGTATGTGGCGACCGGGCCAGTGGGTTTCACTATGGCGTCCATGCTTGTGAAGGATGTAAGGTGAGTACCCGCTGCTGCTGGTTTGATTCAATCTCAGTTTTGTTTATCTCGCTATCCTGATCAGGGGCGTCGACGCAAAGAACAATTTACAGCGGCGGAAAAAGGGTGGGGGTGGGGTGGGGGTTCATTGAACCTAAGTCTTGTTAGAGGCACACAAATAAGAATAAAAATAATAGTAATAATAATTATTAATATTAGTAGGTGCTAAAGACAAATACAGCATTAAAACTACTTTAGGGGAACTTCAGTACATTTTTAAGGGATTAGATGGGAGAGGGGGTGCAGGGGGTAGTGGTTTGGGCGGGACAGGGTCGTTCTACTAATATAAATTATTGAGGAGAGAGGAAATCCTCCAGGTGTCTATGTCCCCAGGTGTCGCTGGCCCTGATCTTCTTTGAATTCCAGCCCTGTACCAACACAACATACCTGATGTTGTTCGCCTTTCATCAATTCTTATTCTTGCATTGGTTGGTGAATTCTTTCTTTCTGTTCTAGTCACGTTAGATAACCGGCATCTAATTACAAGTCATTATCTTCTATAGATTCCAGAGTTTTGCTGGAAACAACAGAACGTATGAAATGCATTGTTCCTCTCTCTATCTCTCTATCTATCTATCTATCTATCTCTATCTCTCTCTCTCTCTCTCTCTCCTCTCTCCTCTCTCTCTCTCTCTCTCTCTCTCTCTCTCTCTCTCTCTCTCTCCCTCTCTCTCTCCAGCATCTCTGCCCGCATAGTCCCGATAGTCTTCCGCCACCCCGGACCTGGCTGTCTTTCTCTCTCAGACACATCTGATGTCTCAGCCCCTCTCACCCCCCACTCCCACCCCCTACCCCTATTCTACTGTCTACAAATTATTCAACATCAAAAAACTTGCCCACATTTCTTCCTCCAAATCAAGAAGTCCGGAGCTGACCTCACACTGGTCATTTCCTCTGGGATTCTACGCTTTCTTGTTTGTGTGATACTAAAAATAGCCGGTTAGATATTGTGCACTTTCTCCGACTCATTTACTGTAAAATTCCTCATTTTTGTTGCCCAAACCTACACGACAGCCTTATTAGGAGTGTTGTATGCACACACCCACCCACACGCACGCACGCACGCACGCACACACATACACACACACACTACGCAGTGGCACAAAAATAACATGGTAAAATGGACGAGGGGGGGGGGGGGGCTGACCACACTGAAAGATTTTTTATATAAGGGATAAGCCTGCATCTTGTTGAGCTGCGTATAATAATAAGAATAATAATGTTGCGGGTAGCAGATAAATATAATATGTTTTAAATAATTGAAACTGTAAAAAAAATACTTCACAAGAGAACTCAACATTTTGGGGACGGAGGCCTCAGTACGCCCAAACCCTCAGTGCGCCCAAACCCTCAGTGCGCCCAAACCCTCAGTGCGCCCAAACCCTCAGTGCGCCCAAACCCTCAGTGCGCCCAAACCCTCAGTGCGCCCAAACCCTCAGTGCGCCCAAACCCTCAGTGCGCCCAAACCCTCAGTGCGCCCAAACCCTCAGTGCGCCCAAACCCTCAGTGCGCCCAAACCCTCAGTGCGCCCAAACCCTCAGTGCGCCCAAACCCTCAGTGCGCCCAAACCCTCAGTGCGCCCAAACCCTCAGGTTTCGACCCCTCTTCCCTCCACAAACACACACACACAAGCACGTAAAACAATAGATTACAAACTCACAAGTGTTTCATACAGGCCAATTTCCCACCCATAGGTGAATTTCATAATAATAATGATGGTGATGATAACAGTTGCTCACTTAATCAAGGCTTTTAAGGCCTTTGAACTGTTTACTACAACGATTTTCCCTCCCTCCTCCCCTCACCCCCAGTTTTGTGTGGGTGTGTGTGTGGTTTTTTTTTTTTTTTGTCAATCCCTGCACACATACACACAGTCACAAAACATAGGGAACATACTGTCTGATCTCTACTGATTTGTGTTGTCTTTATGAGAGCCAATTAGTGCCCTGTTATTTATTACCCACAGTAATGGAAATTTACCCCTTTGTGCCTCCTTAATTGACTAATCAGTCGGTAATTCTGCAAACCTTCTAATATAGGGCAAGCTGCCCTTATTGGTGGAGTTCTATTTAGCCCTAGAACTCCCACTGTGGGGTGGAGTAGGCAGAATTGTGAGCTGTAACAAACTTCAGCTCTTTGTATCGCCTGTTGCAGTAATGTGAATCCCCGGTGTAATCACTCTTTGTGTAAACTCTTCTATTCCTCCCTCCATAGACATTCTTTACCCCCCCCCCCCCCCCTGAGTATTTCACTCTCCTGTCCCTTTCCCTCTTCATTCCCTCTTCCCTCTCCCATTATCTCTTTCCTTCCCTATTCTCTCTCCTTTCCCATATTTCCTCTTCCTTTCCCCTCTTATCTCCTTCTGTCTGTCTCCTCTCCTTTCTGTTCCCTCCCCTCTCAGTCTTAACTATATTGAACCTGTTATATCACACATAATTGTTTTAACCCTTTAGGACAGTGTTCTTTAGCCTCTAGACTGTGAAAAGGTCCAGTTGTACCGCCAAACATGTCTCTTCCATGATTGCAGCCTGTAAGATTAACACATCAAGGATGAAACTAAAACAGCTACAGATCTCAGAAGCCCCGCTCAACTGCATAGATGTGTTTAAAACCTGTGAGCAGCAGTGGATGCCACATTAGCTGGAAATGTTAATTTCATAACATCCATTGAAACAAAATGTGTTTTTTCTTTGTTTGGTTATCTGCCAGCTGTGCTGTGAAACTAGTACCTCCTCCGTTTTGGTGGGCCATAGGTTTAACAATGTTGAAGAACACTGCTTTAGGAGTCCCAGATAAATCTTAAAGGACCTGTTTCTATGCATTGATATATTCACAATTAATGATGCTAAGCCTAAATATTTAATTTTTGTCCAGTTAAAAGCCATAATTTTCTACAATCTTTTTAATTCCCATTTTCTGACATTTGTCACTTTTTGTGTCTTTATTGTTGTTCCATGTATTATCCTACTTATAACATCTGTATCAATTGTTTTTTATTGAATGTAAACTTTTCCTTGCAGGGCTTCTTCCGGAGGTCCATTCAACAGAAGATCCAGTACCGACCTTGCCTCAAAAATCAGCAGTGTAACATTCAGAGAGTCAATAGAAACAGATGTCAATATTGTCGGTATGCCACCTTCTTATTGGTTGTTTTTGTTATGTGATCATAGTGAATTGGTCAGTGAGCAGGCTGATGGATTGGCTGCTGTTATGTGATCATAGTGAATGGGTCAATAAGCAGGCTGATAGATTGGCTACTGTTGTGTGATCAATAAGCAGGCTGATAGATTGGCTACTGTTATGTGATCAATAAGCAGGCTGATAGATTGGCTACTGTTGTGTGATCAATAAGCAGGCTGATAGATTGGCTGCTGTTGTGTGATCATTGTGTATGGGTCAATAAGCATGCTGATAGATTGGCTACCGTTGTGTGATCATAGTGTATGGGTCAATAAGCAGGCTGATAGATTGGCTGCTGTTGTGTGATCATAGTGTATGGGTCAATAAGCAGGCTGATAGATTGGCTACCGTTGTGTGATCATAGTGAATGGGTCAATAAGCAGGCTGATAGATTGGCTACTGTTGTGTGATCAATAAGCAGGCTGATAGATTGGCTACTGTTGTGTGATCAATAAGCAGGCTGATAGATTGGCTACTGTTGTGTGATCAATAAGCAGGCTGATAGATTGGCTGCTGTTGCTGCTTTGGGCTTTGAGCTACTTTATGATAAAACAGACAAGTGTGCATGCGTGTGTATGTATGTGTTGGTGTGTATGTATGTGTGTGTGTATGTGTACGTGGGTGCATGTTTGTGACAGACAAAAGCAGACAGTAGAAAGTAAACAAAAATTCATTTGTTCCAGTTTTAAACATGTCTTCAAGTACTGGTTATTTATCTGTCAGTTTATCAATCTGTTTACTTTCCATCCTGTCTGGTTACCAACTCAGCTACTTGTATGTTTTTCTATCCATCCCTCCTGTCTGCTTTTTTTTATTTTATATTATTGATTTTGTCTCAGATCCTGTTCTTTACTTTTCAATGAGACAACCCAAGTTTGTTAAAATGTTAATCTGATGATCCCATTTTAAACACAGATTCTGTCAAATGATCTCACTTTAGAAAAATTTGTTGTTTAACACTGCAAGCTTTCAGATATTTTATTCATTAATTTTTTATTATTATTAAATTTTTTAAATTATTAATTTTACCCAATTTTTAAATTCGCTTTGCAGACTCAAAAAGTGTATCACAGTTGGAATGTCTCGGGATGGTAAGTTTTAAATCATTTTTGTTGAACATTTTGTTAAGTTATCATTGTTATTTATTTAAAATGAATAATTTCACACAATCCCTCATCATCAGGTGTGTCAGTCCATGTGCTAGGAATGAAGCTTCCTCATTTGTCCAATCGTTAGTTGTTTGTTGGAGGTGTAAGAGTACTTTTTGTTTTGTTAAAGATAATCCCATTTTCCAGCCTTATTCAATTTGGGGGGGGGGGGGGGGGTGTAAAAATACATATGCGTGAGATTTAACGTTTCATAACTTACTTTTTTCATCTCCTGCAAGATTATTTTTATAAACTGTTTTAAATAAACATTTATTATATTTCTAGCTGTTCGATTTGGTCGTGTGCCCAAAAAAGAAAAAGCCAGAATCATAGAGCAGATGCAAAAGAAGAACTTAGCCTCACAGTCCAGTGAGTTGAACAGCCTGCTCTCTAATGACCTTGATATAGTTGAGGCGGTGGTGACAGCCCATCGTCATACATGTGAGATCTCACAGTTTGATGCTCACAAGATGCGGGATCTAGCCCTCATGAAGCAGGAGTATATCAACTGCCCAGCAAATATGGTAAGTTCTCCTTCGTCTTCTCCTCCGTCGTCTTTTCATCTTCATCTTCTTCCTTTTCTTCTTCATGTAATCTAGTATGTATAAAATCACCCTGTTGTCACCATATGATAACCTCAGCTACAGCAATTTCCTTCAATTGAAACAACCTTTCAAAACCTTTAAAAGTTACTGAAACAACACAGCATCCTGTGAGCCATGAAAACGCTAGACTTGTATCTGAATGTGTTAAAACAGAACTCCATGTTTAGTTTCTCTCTCTCTCTCTCTCTCTCTCTCTCTCTCTCTCTCTCTCTCTCTCTCTCTCTCTCTCTCTCTCTCTCTATCTCTCTCTCTCTCTCTCTCTCTCTCTCTCTCACACACACACACACACACTCACACTCACACACACCCCGCCCACCACCACACACCCAACACACCCCATCCCACACCACACACCTAAGACACCCCACCCCACCCCACCCCACACCACACCACACACCCAACACACCCCACCCCACACACCACACCACACACAGGTTAGACATCTTCTTTTCTTCTTTTAAGTGTGGGGCTGGCAGTGATGAAGATTGTTCTATCACCTGTCTCATCATCTCCTCATTACTTTCTTCTTTCTCTTCTCCTTTCCATTCTACTTCAGCATCAGACCTTTACTGTGCTCTTTGCCATCTGTTACCTTTTTGTTTCAGGCTTGCCCCTTGAATAATGAAATTAGCATGGAGACAAGTGCAAACCGTCACAACTTAAGTGACTTCTCCGAGAGTTTCACTCCTGCAATAAAATCCGTGGTGGACTTTGCCAAAGGAATTCCAGGATTTGTCTTACTGAACCAAGATGACCAGGTGACCCTGCTTAAGGTAAGAAAGTCTTCCACATTCAGGTCGTCTACTTAGAGTTTAACTAAAATCATGTTATTGCAGCATCTGCAATGACTTCTGGTAGATTTTATACCATGTGGGTATTACCAGGGGTGTAAGGGAAGCAATGAATAGTTTACATCGCCATCTCTCTCGCCTGCCACAAGAGACTGCTTTGGAGAGTCGACAGAACACTTGCTAGCTCTTCCATGGAGATCTGTAGCTACAAAATCCAGCAGTTGGCCAGAAGTGTACACAGGCCTTGTCCCGCTGAGGGGCCATGTTCCACTGAGAAATGACAGATGGAATTTCTTTGTTTTCAGTCGCAAACAGGATCCCGGAACCAACTTAGAGAAAATAAGGATGATATTAGTCAGTGTTTTTTGTCACTTACAACTAAGACAAAGTATCCTGGTAGTATTGCTTATCACACTGGACAATTCTCCCCAGGCTGGCACGTTTGAGGTTTTGCTTGTTCGATTGGCCTGTTTGTTTGACCCACATTCAAACACCATGATGTTTACAGGCGGAAAACTCTTTCAGAGACAGCCAGCATCTATTGTAAGTGTTCATCAGTCAAATTCTCTCCGTTTCTCTTTGTCTTTCTGCGTCCACTTTCTCCTGTTTTTTTCCCCTCTTAATTCATTCTCTTTTTCTTGCTACTGTTTTTTTTCTGTTTCTTCTTCTCCTCCTTCTACTTGTTCTCATTCCTTTCTGTGGCTAAATCTTTTTTTTTTTACTGTTTCTCTTCCTTCTCCTAATTCCTTCCCCCCACCTACATGAGCTTTATTCTTTTACTTTCTTTTCCCATTTTTAATTTTTCTCATTCCTTGACTGACATGATTGATATAAATCACTGACATCAGTGACATGAATCACTGACATCATTGACACGAATCACTGACATCATTGAATTAAATCATTGACATGACTCTCTGACATCATTGACATGGATCACTGACATAATTGACATAAATCATTGACATGGATCACTGACATCATTGACATAAATCATTGACATGAATCACTGACATCATTGACATAAATCATTGACATGAATCACTGACATCATTGACATAAATCATTGACATGAATCACTGACATAATTGACATAAATCATTGACATAGATCACTGACATCATTGACATAAATCATTGACATGAATCACTGACATAATTGACATAAATCATTGACATGAATCACTGAAATATGCAGGCACAATCATATGCCTTCTTCTCTCTATCACAGATGACAACCAATGCTGGCTTCTTGTTGGATTCTATGTTTGATTTTGCCGAACGTTTTAACAAAATGTGTTTGATTGACGACGAGATTGCACTGTTCTCAGCTGTGGTGCTTTTATCTCCAGGTAGCTAGTCTGTGTCAGAACTGTTTATTGTCTCCCTCTTACTCTTCAATCTTCCACATGCTCTTCTTGTCACTATGACATTGAACCTTCCTACTCCATCTCCATCTCCTCGTATTCTCCCACTCCCCCAACAGTACCCTGCTGTACCCTCATTTTCCTTCCCATGCTCATCTAGTACTCGTATTCCTACTCCTCACCTCATGTCACTATGCTATTGTACCCTCTTATTCCTCCTACTCCTCTCCTCATGTCACTGTACTGTTGTACCCTTATACTCCTCCTACTCCTCTCCTCATGTCACTGTACTGTTGTACCCTCTTACTCCTCTCCTTACATCACTGTACTGTTGTAGCCTCATACTCCTCTCCTCATGTCACTGTACTGTTGTACCCTCTTACTCCTCCTACTCCTTTCCTAATGTCACTGTAATGTTGTACCCTTATACTCCTCCTACTCCTCTCCTCATGTCACTGTACTGTTGTACCCTCATACTCCTCCTAGTCCTCTCCTCATGTCACTGTATTGTTGTACCCTCTTACTCCTCTCCTTAAGTCACTACTGTTGTACCCTTATACTCTTCCTACTCCTCTCCTCATATCACTGTACTGTTGTACCCCCATACTCCTCCTACTCTCCTCATGTCACTGTACTGTTGTACCCTCATACTCCTACTTCTCTCCTCATGTCACTATGCTGTTGTACCCTTATACTCCAACTCCTCTCCTCACGTTACTGTACTGTTGTACCCTCATACTCCTACTCCTCTCCTCACGTCACTATGCTGTTGTACCCTCATACTCCTACTCCTCTCCTCACGTCACTATGCTGTTGTACCCTTATACTCCTACTCCTCTCCTCATGTCACTGTACTGTTGTACCCTTATACTCCTACTCCTCTCCTCACGTCACTGTACTGTTGTACCCTTATACTCCTCCTACTCCTCTCCTCACGTCACTGTGCTGTTGTACCCTTATACTCCTCCTACTTCTCTCCTCATGTCATTGTGCTGTTGTACCCTCATACTCCTACTTCTCTCCTCATGTCATTGTGCTGTTGTACCCTCATACTCCTACTTCTCTCCTCATGTCATTGTGCTGTTGTACCCTCATACTCCTACTTCTCTCCTCATGTCATTGTGCTGTTGTACCCTCATACTCCTACTTCTCTCCTCATGTCATTGTGCTGTTGTACCCTCATACTCCTACTCCTCTCCTCATGTCACTGTACTGTTGTACCCTCATACTCCTACTTCTCTCCTCATGTCATTGTGCTGTTGTACCCTCATACTCCTACTCCTCTCCTCATGTCACTGTACTGTTGTACCCTCATACTCCTACTTCTCTCCTCATGTCATTGTGCTGTTGTACCCTCATACTCCTACTTCTCTCCTCATGTCATTGTGCTGTTGTACCCTCATACTCCTACTTCTCTCCTCATGTCATTGTGCTGTTGTACCCTCATACTCCTACTCCTCTCCTCATGTCACTGTACTGTTGTACCCTCATACTCCTACTTCTCTCCTCATGTCATTGTGCTGTTGTACCCTCATACTCCTACTTCTCTCCTCATGTCATTGTGCTGTTGTACCCTCATACTCCTACTCCTCTCCTCATGTCACTGTACTGTTGTACCCTCATACTCCTACTCCTCTCCTCATGTCATTGTGCTGTTGTACCCTCATACTCCTACTTCTCTCCTTATGTCACTGTGCTGTTGTACCCTCATACTCCTACTCCTCTCCTTATGTCACTGTGCTGTTGTACCCTCATACTCCTACTCCTCTCCTTATGTCACTGTACTGTTGTACCCTCATACTCCTACTTCTCTCCTCATGTCACTGTACTGTTGTACCCTCATACTCCTACTTCTCTCCTCATGTCACTGTGCTGTTGTACCCTCATACTCCTACTTCTCTCCTTATGTCACTGTGCTGTTGTACCCTCATACTCCTACTTCTCTCCTCATGTCACTGTACTGTTGTACCCTCATACTCCTACTTCTCTCCTTATGTCACTGTGCTGTTGTACCCTCATACTCCTACTTCTCTCCTCATGTCACTGTACTGTTGTACCCTCATACTCCTACTCCTCTCCTTATGTCACTGTGCTGTTGTACCCTCATACTCCTACTCCTCTCCTCACATCACTGTACTGTTGTACCCTCATACTCCTACTTCTCTCCTCATGTCACTGTACTGTTGTACCCTCATACTCCTACTTCTCTCCTCATGTCACTGTGCTGTTGTACCCTTATACTCCTACTTCTCTCCTCACATCACTGTACTGTTGTACCCTCATACTCCTACTTCTCTCCTCATGTCACTATGCTGTTGTACCCTTATACTCCTACTCCTCTCCTCACATCACTGTACTGTTGTACCCTTATGCTCCTACGCCTCTCCTCACGTCACTGTGCTGTTGAACCCTCCTACTCTTCTCCTCATGTCACTGTGCTTTTGTACCCTCATACACCTTACTCTCTGCCTTTTCTTCATCATGTCATTGTTGCGGCTCAACTGTCTAGATGTTGTTTTGTAATTATTTTCTTATTGTGCAAGCATACATGATGAAAAAGAAACATCACAGACACAATTGCAGTGGCTGTAGTAATAGTTATATTAAATAAATTAAGACTTTTAAAGTGAGCGATTTGTTTATTATGTCTGAGCCACTTCAACGCTTACTTCTTCACTTAAGTTAAGAAATGACATTATAGCAGTCAGGACATTTCCATAAATGCTCTGTCCACATTTTCAACAGCCAGCGCAGAGTTCCTTTTCTGTTGGTCTGATTGTTTGTCCATCTCGCCTTCCCCTTGGATGTCAAGTGGCCTATGATCAGCTATTTGTGCTTTCACAGTGTACACTTGCTCTCAAAGGGCCTTGATAACCTAATTTCACACAGCAGTGAAGAAGTTTGAAATCAGTTGACCAGTAAGTGGTTCAACCAGTAGCTCAATTAATTTCCCAGTCAATCAACACATTAATTGCTAAGTTTATATATCAACCAAAGGACCAGTAAATCATTCATGTAATCAGCTAATTTCCAGAAAGCAATGGCAAACTACTGGACGTAAATTTGCCTAGTGAAACCACACAACAGCCAGGGGCTGATGGGGTTCGTTCTGCAACGTCCTGTAAAGGATATGCAACTAACCTGATTAGCTAATTGGTTAATAATTTAACCAACACATCAACTAATTAGTCAATCCACAAACTGATCAGTAATTGAAATGATCATTCAACCTGCTATTACATTTAGTCTTTGAAAGTAAAATCTCTGTGTCTATCTTCCAGACCGGCCAGGACTTCGTAATATAGAACAAGTGGAGAAGATCCAGAACAAGCTCACCGAAGCTCTACAGAACATGATCAGCACCAACCACAAGGAGGACGGAACATTGTTTGCAAAGCTTCTCATGAAGACCACTGACCTTCGAACCCTCAATACGTTACATTCGGAAAAGTCTATAGGTATGTTTGATGTTTGTGGTTAGTGTTTGTTCTGTCTTTCACTTTGTGCATTGTGTATTTTCTGTCTTTGTTATATTTTATCTCTGTGCTATTTGTCTGTTCTTGTATTTCTCTCTTTGCTTGGTGTTTGTTCTCCTTTCTCTCTGTGCTTCGTGTTTTTTCTCCTATCTTTCTCTCTGTGCTTGGTGTTTTTTCTCCTATCTTTCTCTCTGTGCTTGGTGTTTTTTCTCCTATCTTTCTCTCTGTGCTTGGTGTTTTTTCTCCTATCTTTCTCTCTGTGCTTGGTGTTTTTTCTCCAATCTTCTGTTCTTATATTTCTCTCTTTGTTCTCTGTGTCTGTTCTGCTATATTTCTCTCTATGCTTGGTGTTTGTTCTCCATTCTCTCTGTGCTTGATGTTTTTTCTCCTATCTTTCTCTTTGTACTTAGTGTTTGATCTATACTTCTGTCTGTGCTTGATGTTTGTTCTCCAATCTTTGTCTCTGTGTTTAATGTTTGTTCTCATACCTTTCTTTCTGTGCTTTGTGTTTATTCTCATATCTTTCTCTGTGTGCTTGGTGTTTGTTGTCCTGTTTTCTGTCTGTATTGAATGTTTATTCTCCTTGCTTTCTTTCTGTGCTTAGTGTTTGTTGTCCTGTCTTTCTTTGTGTGTTTATTGTTTGTTTTATCTTTCTGTCTGTGCACACTGTTTGTTATCCTATCTTCCTCTTGGTGCTTGATGTTTGTTATCCTATCTTCCCTTTGGTGCTTGATGTTTGTTATCCTCTCTCGGTGCTTGATGTTTGTTATCCCATCTTCCTGTCGGTGCTTGATGTTTTTTGTCCTTTCTTTCCTCTCTGTGCTTGGTGTTTGTTATCCTATCTTTCTGTCTGTGCTTGTTGTTTGTTGTTCAGTCTTTCTGTCTGCTTTATGTCTTTTCTGTTATCTTTCTTGGAATATGTTCTTTGTGTCTTTTATGTCATTGTGCATGTTTTGTCTCAGTGACTGTTCTGTCTTTCTATCTGTAAAAGGAAGGGTGTTGTATTTTTATCTTCGTCCTCTACTTCTCAGCCTCGCCTAATTAGTATCTTATAAACCAGGGCTGTCAACTGG
The DNA here is from genome assembly GCA_905116865.2 of Candidula unifasciata. Lineage (NCBI taxonomy): Eukaryota > Metazoa > Mollusca > Gastropoda > Stylommatophora > Geomitridae > Candidula > Candidula unifasciata. The sequence goes on along the minus strand of CAJHNH020000117.1, from coordinate 258,428 downwards.
CGGCCTGTGGGCCAGAACTGGCCCTCAGATGCCTAGCAAGTGGCCCGAGGATCACCTGCCAATTGTATTATATTAAATAATCTTTTCACGTGAGGACTCAATCCTCTGGCCTGTGACCATCCCCACTTTCCAGTATGTGGGCCCCTGCGTAAACTTAGTTGAAGGCCACGTCTTAAACAGAGTATGTTTTAATTATGTCAGGACCATTCATAAATGTATGTGAATGCTGTAGCATACTGCCATAAATATGCTTTATCATTCTCATTTACCCAGATTGGTTTTTGGTTCACCTATATTAGCTGTTACATTATTTCTGTTGTCAAAAGATTATTTACTGTGTTCTCAGCTTACAAAGATTGCTGATTCTGCAAACCTGCATGCTAAACAGTCACGTCTGCAAGATATCTGTTACAGACTTTTTCTAGCCTTCCCATATAATTCAGTTCTTTTTGCTTCTTCTATCACATTTAACTGTTATCAACCCTTTGCGAAAGCAAACAGTGTTTAGCATATGGCCATGACATCTCTTTCCTTGTCTGTCTTTGCGATTAACCGTTTTTTTTTTAAAATATAATATTGTTTCAGTACATTTCTCCCTGCCTTATTTTTTCCTACTTTTCTGTCCAGATTTATTTAATGGGTGAGCCAAAATTACTGATAGAAAAATAGTGCTTAGTTCTTCCAATAAATATAATTATCTGGGTCTCTGCTTCCTTGAAGAGAAGACAGTTGTGTGAATCAATATTTATGAAAGGTCAATCAGGCCAGACCATATATCTTTCCAGACCAAAAATTTGTAGTGCACAAACAACAGGATTGGTTCTTCTGGGCAAGTCTGGGGAAAAGGGGAAGGGCTGGAGGCCAGAAAACTGGGTTGATTTGATGGGAAACTCGTACAGGCTCACAAATGCCATGGTCATGTTTTTTTTTTCTGAAGTGGTGAAGATAAGGCACATGGTAATGATAAGAGCATTACTTGTTTTTGTATTTACTTTATTGCCTTTTGCCCATGGTCGCAATTTCTCTGCTGTGATTTTACTTAACATCAATGTAGATCTACTATATTTTTTTTTTTGGGGGGGGGGGGGGGGGGGAGCCTTAATTATGCAGTGGCTAGATGCTTGCTGGCTTGACCTTCTTGGGCAATAAATGTTTTATAAATTTTAATAATGGCACCTTAGTAGACCAAGTCTGAAATGGGTACCAGGAAATTTTTCTGGGAAGTAAAGTTGGCCAGGGCACTGTTGAACATGTCAACACTCATATACCATCAGCCGAAAGCACAACAGGTTTAAAATGAGCCCTTTACTTTACTTACTTTATATTGTCTATGATAAGAAGGAATCCAAGAAACTTGCACTCATCTCTCATCCCAGGGTAGTGGATGAAATACCTAGCCTCTTCAGATAAGGGCACACAAAAACTAGGAAGTCTCAACTGCTGCTGCACTCAGTGAAGATTCTTCAGTGGTTATAATTAACCCTTTTAGCCCCTGAAGGTCATAGATGATGTCTGAATTAAGACAATAGTGACAACAAAATCATGTGTTCAACTGCTACACTGACTAAATAGACACTCATTATGTGTTCAACTTCTACGCCGACTAAATACACACTGATTATGTGTTCAACTGCTACACCGACTAAATACACACTGATTATGTGTTCTTCTACACTGACTAAATACACACTCATTACGTGTTCAACTTCTACACCGACTAAATACACACTCATTATGTGTTCAACTGCTACACCGACTAAATACACACTCATTATGTGTTCAACTTCTACACCGACTAAATACGCACTCATTATGTGTTCAACTTCTACACCGACTAAATACGCACTCATTATGTGTTCAACTTCTACACCGACTAAATACGCACTTATTATGTGTTCAACTTCTACACCGACTAAATACGCACTCATTATGTGTTCAACTGCTACACTGACTAAATACACACTCATTATGTGTTCAACTGCTACACCGACTAAATACACACTCATTATGTGTTCAACTTCTACACCGACTAAATACGCACTCATTATGTGTTCAACTTCTACACCGACTAAATACACACTCATTATGTGTTCAACTTCTACACCGACTAAATACGCACTCATTATGTGTTCAACTGCTACACCGACTAAATACACACTGATTATGTGTTCAACTTCTACACCGACTAAATACACACTGATTATGTGTTCAACTTCTACACCGACCAAATACACACTTATTATGTGTTCAACTTCTACGCCGACTAAATACACACTCATTATGTGTTCAACTTTTACATCAACTAAATACACACTCATTATGTGTTCAACTGCTACACCGACTAAATACACACTCATTATGTGTTCAACTGCTACACCAACTAAATACACACTGATTATGTGTTCAACTGCTACACCAACTAAATACACACTGATTATGTGTTCAACTGCTACACCGACTAAATACGCACTCATTATGTGTTCAACTTCTACACCGACTAAATACACACTCATTATGTGTTCAACTGCTACACCGACTAAATACACACTCATTATGTGTTCAACTGCTACACCGACTAAATACACACTCATTATGTGTTCAACTGCTACACCGACTAAATACACACTCATTATGTGTTCAACTGCTACACCGACTAAATACACACTCATTATGTGTTCAACTGCTACACCAACTAAATACACACTGATTATGTGTTCAACTGCTACACCGACTAAATACGCACTCATTATGTGTTCAACTTCTACACCGACTAAATACACACTCATTATGTGTTCAACTGCTACACCGACTAAATACACACTCATTATGTGTTCAACTGCTACACCGACTAAATACACACTCATTATGTGTTCAACTGCTACACCGACTAAATACACACTCATTATGTGCTCAACTGCTACACCGACTAAATACACACTCATTATGTGTTCAACTTCTACACTGACTAAATACGCACTCATTATGTGTTCAACTGCTACACTGACTAAATACACACTCATTATGTGTTCAACTTCTACACCGACTAAATACACACTCATTATGTGTTCAACTGCTACACCGACTAAATACACACTCATTATGTGTTCAACTTCTACACTGACTAAATACACACTCATTATGTGTTCAACTGCTACACCAACTAAATACACACTGATTATGTGTTCAACTTCTACACCGACCAAATACACACTTATTATGTGTTCAACTTCTACGCCGACTAAATACACACTCATTATGTGTTCAACTTCTACACCGACTAAATACACACTCATTATGTGTTCAACTTCTACACTGACTAAATACACACTTATTATGTGTTCAACTTCTACACCGACTAAATACACACTCATTATGTGTTCAACTTCTACACCGACTAAATACACACTCATTATGTGTTCAACTGCTACACCGACTAAATACACACTCATTATGTGTTCAATTGCTACACTGACTAAATACACACTCATTAAGTGTTCAACTTCTACACCAACTAAATACACACTGATTATGTGTTCAACTGCTACACCGACTAAATACACACTGATTATGTGTTCAACTTCTACACCGACTAAATACACACTCATTATGTGTTCAACTTCTACACCAACTAAATACACACTTATTATGTGTTCAACTTCTACACCAACTAAATACACACTTATTATGTGTTCAACTTCTACACCGACTAAATACACACTCATTAAGTGTTCAACTTCTACACCGACTAAATACACACTGATTATGTGTTCAACTTCTACACCGACTAAATACACACTCATTAAGTGTTCAACTTCTACACCGACTAAATACACACTGATTATGTGTTCAACTTCTACACCGACTAAATACACACTGATTATGTGTTCAACTTCTACACCGACTAAATACACACTCATTATGTGTTCAACTTCTACACCAACTAAATACACACTTATTATGTGTTCAACTTCTACACCAACTAAATACACACTTATTATGTGTTCAACTTCTACACCGACTAAATACACACTCATTAAGTGTTCAACTTCTACACCAACTAAATACACACTTATTATGTGTTAAACTTCTACACCGACTAAATACACACTTATTATGTGTTCAACTGCTACACCGACTAAATACACACTTATTATGTGTTAAACTTCTACACCGACTAAATACACACTCATTATGTGTTAAACTTCTACACCGACTAAATACACACTTATTATGTGTTAAACTTCTACACCGACTAAATACACACTCATTTTGTGTTTAACTGCTACACCGACTAAATACACACTCATTAAGTGTTCAACTGCTACACCGACTAAATACACACTTATTATGTGTTCAACTTCTACACCGACTAAATACACACTCATTAAGGGTTCAACTTCTACACCAACTAAATACACACTTATTATGTGTTCAACTTCTACACCGACTAAATACACACTCATTAAGTGTTCAACTTCTACACCAACTAAATACACACTGATTATGTGTTAAACTTCTACACCGACTAAATACACACTCATTATGTGTTCAACTTCTACACCGACTAAATACACACTCATTATGTGTTTAACTTCTACACCGACTAAATACACACTCATTATGTGTTCAACTGCTACACCGACTAAATACACACTCATTATGTGTTCAACTTCTACACCGACTAAATACACACTCATTATGTGTTCAACTGCTACACCGACTAAATACACACTCATTATGTGTTCAACTGCTACACTGACTAAATACACACTGATTATGTGTTCAACTTCTACACTGACCAAATACACACTCATTATGTGTTCAACTGCTACACTGACCAAATACACACTCATTATTGTCCACAAATGTGTTGGCAGCGGTCATTCGTTTGTTGACAGAAAAAAAAAAAACTTTTTACACCTCTGGCACATTAGGCATAAAATGCTAGATCTCAGTTTTTGTAGACCAGTAAGTAGTCAATTAGTTGTGTGGTCATCATCAAGAAAGCCACTTTTACTTCCCAGGACATTACCTGGTACTCATTTCAGGCTGTCACTCTGGGTGTGTCAAGGTCACTTCTGAAGAAAAATCTGCTTTCAAGTTGATTTGACCATAGACCTCCCCGTGTGGGTTCCGAGGTCCCAATGTGGGGAAAAACTAGAATAGACCCACTGCCTCACCAAAAAAACATGTTGAATGATTAGGAGCTTCCTTGAAGTTGGAGTGCATCTGTCTGAGAGCCAAGTAACAATGATTAGGAGCTTCCTTGAAGTTGGAGTGCATCTGTCTGAGAGCCAAGTAACAATGATTAGGAGCTTCCTTGAAGTTGGAGTGCATCTGTCTGAGAGCCAAGTAACAATGATTAGGAGCTTCCTTGAAGTTGGAGTGCATCTGTCTGAGAGCCAAGTAACAATGATTAGGAGCTTCCTTGAAGTTGGAGTGCATCTGTCTGAGAGCCAAGTAACAATGATTAGGAGCTTCCTTGAAGTTGGAGTGCATCTGTCTGAGAGCCAAGTAACAATGATTGGGAGCTTCCTTGAAGTTGGAGTGCATCTGTCTGAGAGCCAAGTAACAATGATTAGGAGCTTCCTTGAAGTTGGAGTGCATCTGTCTGAGAGCCAAGTAACAATGATTAGGAGCTTCCTTGAAGTTGGAGTGCATCTGTCTGAGAGCCAAGTAACAATGATTAGGAGCTTCCTTGAAGTTGGAGTGCATCTGTCTGAGAGCCAAGTAACAATGATTGGGAGCTTCCTTGAAGTTGGAGTGCATCTGTCTGAGAGCCAAGTAACAATGATTGGGAGCTTCCTTGAAGTTGGAGTGCATCTGTCTGAGAGCCAAGTAACAATGATTGGGAGCTTCCTTGAAGTTGGAGTGCATCTGTCTGAGAGCCAAGTAACAATGATTAGGAGCTTCCTTGAAGTCAGAGTGCATCTGTCTGAGAGCCAAGTAACAATGATTGGGAGCTTCCTTGAAGTTGGAGTGCATCTGTCTGAGAGCCAGGTAACAAACAGCTTGCATACAAATAAGCCAGATCTTTCAAACAGATGTAGACGCGGCACTTAGGTTCTGGAAAAAGACTAAAGTCTAGAGGTGGGCAAAGAACCAGAACGTTTCACCAAAGTTTACAGCTGGTGACCATGGAGAAGAGAACAACTGTAGATGTTTGAGCCAAAGTTTACAGCTGGTGACCATGGAGAAGAGAACAACTGTAGATGTTTGAGCCAAAGTTTACAGCTGGTGACCATGGAGAAGAGAACAACTGTAGATGTTTGAGCCAAAGTTTTACAGCTGGTGACCATGGAGAAGAGAACAACTGTAGATGTTTGAGCCAAAGTTTACAGCTGGTGACCATGGAGAAGAGAACAACTGTAGATGTTTGAGCCAAAGTTTACAGCTGGTGACCATGGAGAAGAGAACAACTGTAGATGTTTGAGCCAAAGTTTACAGCTGGTGACCATGGAGAAGAGAACAACTGTAGATGTTTGAGCCAAAGTTTACAGCTGGTGACCATGGAGAAGAGAACAACTGTAGATGTTTGAGCCAAAGTTTACAGCTGGTGACCATGGAGAAGAAAACAACTGTAGATGTTTGAGCCAAAGTTTACAGCTGGTGACCATGGAGAAGAGAACAACTGTAGATGTTTGAGCCAAAGTTTACAGCTGGTGACCACGGAGAAGAAGAACCATAAATGTTTGAGCCAAAAAGCTCTGACTAAACAGTATTCTGCACAGTACAAAACCAGGTGATTGCTACAGAAAAGTCATATCAAGTCACATCTGGTGTGTTGTTTCAAACTGAAAGGGTTTATAGGGTAGGATGTGTTTGACTCCATTATGGTAAAATATGGGAGCTGCAGCAGAGAAGTGGCTAAAAGTGCAACTTTCTTATCTTACAAAATGTAAAGTGTGCAAACTAAAGGACTTTTTTTTTTTGCCTGTTGTACTGTAGACAGCTGGTATTTGTGCTGTAGACAGCTGGTATTTGTGCTGTAGACAGCTGGTATTTGTACTGTAGACAGCTGGTATTTGTGCTGTAGACAGCTGGTATTTGTGCTGTAGACAGCTGGTATTTGTGCTGTAGACAGCTGGTATTTGTGCTGTAGACAGCTGGTATTTGAGTGGTGACATGCTCAGCACTGCACCAGCAGCCTTTACTTCCTGATACCTTAGACTGGGTCTGCAGGGGTGCCATTGTTAAATAAATGTGTGTGTGTGTGTGTGCGTGCGTGCGTGCATGCGTGCGTGCGTGTGTGTAAAAAACATTCATCATGGCATGGATTTGAACCCAAGAAATTCAAGCGAGCAAGCATGTAGCTAAAGACTGCTTTACCTAAAATGGTTGCCAGGTACTGTACTGGGAAGTAATGGTGACCACATTGCTCGTCGTGTGCCATTTGGTGAATACAAAATATGTGTGTTTAGCATCATTTAGTCTGTACAAAAAAATGAGTTTAGCATCATTTGGTCTTTACAAATATTTCAGTTTAGCATCATCTGCCTTGTGCGCAGTGGTTTGACAGTGGTACTTGACTTTTTTACATGATCAATTTTAGGCCGGGTCTGGCACTATCTACCTTCATTGTATTTTTAATTTTGAAAAATTACCCAAACTGAAAACCGGGTACAGACTGCTTTAAAACATGAAGAATTAAAAAAAAATAATGCCACAACGAACTAGAAAAATACTGATGGTTTAGTCTGAGCTGAATTCAGATCTCCCCCCCCCCCCCCCCTCCTTTTTTTCTTTCATGTCCTATCATGCAGCTCACCTTGTCTTCAGTGCAAGAACCCTGCAATCCATTTTCTTTAAATGTCAGTGAACAAACTTGCGCAAGACAAAATAATCATGTTAATGTGTATCATTTTTTTTTATGACTCACATCTTCACTTCTGCTGTACATTGTTGCCAGATTGTAAATAATCATATACTATCTGCTCATTAACATATGTGTGCTACATTTTTTTTTTTTTTTTTTTACATGTAGCATTTCAGCAGTATATTTTGTAAAATCCTGTACGGCTAGGTCTTCCTGTTCCTCAGACTCACCATGTCTTGCGACATCTTTAAAAGATATCATAATTATCAGGTTTGATCCTCTGAATTTTATTGTAAATCCTGAAGGATTTGTCATCACATTTCATCCGGGAGCCACACCCAGAGGATTCAGCCATTTTGTTTTTAATGGAAGTTCCTTGCTTTACCAACTTTTATGTATTTTGACTATTGATTTGTTCTCTGGATTATTTTTTTAAAAGTTTTTAGTCCAAATTTATGAAGTTTTTATTATATGTACTGTCTAAATTTGACATATGTGGTAGTTTATGTACTGTCTAGGTTTGACATATGTGGCAGTATATGTACCATCTAGTTTTGACATATGTGGCAGGATATGTACCATCTAGTTTTGGCAAATGTGGCAGAATATGTACTGTCTAGTTTTGACAAATGTGGTAGTATATGTACTGTCTAGTTTTGACATATGTGCTAGTATATGTACTGTCTAGATTTGACATATGTGGCAGTATATGTACTGTCTAGTTTTGACATATCTGGCAGTATATGACCTGTCTAGTTTTGACATATGTGGCAGTATATGTACTGTCTAGATTTGACATATGTGGCAGTATATGACCTGTCTAGTTTTGACATATGTGGCAGTATATGACCTGTCTAGTTTTGACATATGTGGTAGTATATGTACTGTCTAGTTTTGACATATGTGGCAGTATATGTACTGTCTAGATTTGACATATGTGGCAGTATATGACCTGTCTAGTTTTGACATATGTGGCTGTACATGACCTGTCTAGTTTTGACATATGTGGCTGTACATGTACTGTCTAGTTTTGACATATGTGGCAGTATATGTACTGTCTAGTGTTGACATATGTGGCAGTATATGTACTGTCTAGTTTTGACATATGTGGCAGTATATGTACTGTCTAGTTTTGACATATGTGGCAGTATATGACCTGTCTAGTTTTGACATATGTGGCTGTACATGACCTGTCTAGTTTTGACATATGTGGCTGTACATGTACTGTCTAGTTTTGACATATGTGGCAGTATATGTACTGTCTAGTTTTGACAAATGTGGCAGTATATGTACTGTCTAGTTTTGACAAATGTGGTAATATATGTACTGTCTAGGATTGACATATGTGGCAGTACATGCACTGTCTATTTTTGACATATGTGGCAGTATATGTACTGTCTAGTTTTTACTCTTCTTGGCGTTCACAACCTGTAAACTTCGGCGGAAAGTTCTGGTTGTTCATCCACTTCTGGACTTGAGTCTTCTTTCAGAACCTAAGTTTTGCATGCACATCTGATTTACAGATCTGCTTAATTTGTATGCAGAGTTTTGGTTCCTTGCCTCTCAGGATATACTCTCTCTTTAAAGGAAACACCCCTAATTAGTAGACTCTTAGGACATGCTTGTTATGGCAAATGGGTCTGTTTTTCTTCTGTTGGTTCATCACTGTTGGTACATCACTGATGATATATCACTGCTTGTATATCTCTGTTGGTATATCACTGTTGGTATATCACTATATCACTGTTGGTATATAACTGTTGGTATATCAGTATATCACTGTTGGTATATCACTGTTGGTATATCGATGGTGGTATATTGATGTTGGTATATCGCTGTTGGTATATCACTGTTGGTATATCACTGTTGGTATATCAGTTTATCACTGTTGGTATATCACTGTTGGTATATCACTGTTGATATATCGCTGTTGATACATCGCTGTTGATACATCACTGTTGGTATATTGCTGTTGGTATATCGCTGTTGGTATATCGCTGTTGGTATATCACTGTTGGTATTACTTCCTGGAACATTTCCTGGTATTTGTTTTAGGCTGCACTGCCCTTGAATGTTTTATTCTTCTGCAGTCGCCCTCAAAAAGGCAGGTGGCATGTTGTGTTGTGGTTTACAGCTAGGCTTTCAGTCCCACACATCTGATTTTACCAAACTGCTAACATGCATGTCATAAAGCAAATAATCCGGGCTTTTCTTGAACTGGATATATGGGGCTACAGGCATAGATATTGCAGCCTTAAGTTTGTGAACACACAAGACAAAGATTGACAAATCTGACTCAGTGCAGACTTGAACCCAAGACCTTCCAGGGAGCAAGCAAGTGTCTGGCCTGCACTCTTATGGCTGCCCGTTAAATAATTGTATAAATGTGGCTGAGAATATCTTATACACAAAGAAAAAGAGCAATAATGAATTACTAAATACACGCAAACACACACACACACACATACACAGAGAAAGACATTTGCTCTTATTATAAAAGCGGACATCTTGTTGACATTTCTAAAGATGTGGCAGACATTTGCAATATGCCAAAGTAGCATGGAGATGAAGTCCTTCACCTTCATTACAAAAGTGACAGCATGGAAGATTTTGTTTGTCACTTTGTATCATGAATGAGATGGGTAGCACTTATTGACTCTAGCTACCATGCATCTCATTTGTTTGTTAACATTTATTTTTGCAGCTGGACAACGGTCAAATCTGGACAGAAAAGAAAGAGACATAACTGATGATGTTGATATGGATTTTCAAGACTCTCTCAGTACTAGGTCTGTACCAGATCTGAATTATTTGTTCCTTTGTCCAGTAGAGGTTGTATATTTTTGTCCACATAGTTGCTTGTGTGGATTCCGAGGCTCACTTTTGGGGTGAATAGAACCGACCCACTGCTCCCCCCCCCCCCCCCCTCACCCTTTCCAACAAGCATGACATAAAAAGTGACTGAGTAGGGGGTTTTCCCCTTCAAAGTCAGAGTGCATCTGCCTGAGGGGTGCTGCCTGAGGGGTGAGGGACAAACAGTCTGCATGCAACAACAACAAAAACAGATCTGTAAAATGGATTTGCGTGCAAGACTCAAGGTCTGGAACAAGACTAAAGTCCAGAAGTGGATGAACAACCAGAGTTTACAGCTGGTGAAGCGAAGAAGTCCAATTGGGGAGTGTAAGGGCAGTAAGGAAGAGAATCGACCATCCCAAGTCATAAATCTTTGACCTCGTTTACACAGTTTTTTGACATTTCAACTTGTAGTAAATATAGTTTGAAAAATAATAAGGAAAAGTAGTTTGTAATTATCCTTGGGAATAATGGGAAATTATTTTCTGTAATTATCCTTGGGAATAATGGGAAATTATTTTCTGTAATTGTTCTTGGAAATAATGGGAAATTATCTTTTGTAATTTTATTTGGGAATAATGGGAAATTATCTTCTGTAATTTTAGTTTTGAATAATGGGAAGATATCTTTGATGAATATTCTTGGAAATAATGAGAAAACTTTCTGTAAAAATCTGGCAGGTAATTGGAAGCCATCCTTTGTTAATCAATCAAACAGTGATTGATGCTAATCACTGTCCATGTTTACATTTGCAGGTCCAGTCGCTCGTCACCAACACTGTCAGAGACATCCAACATGACCATGACCTCCGGATATAGCGGCGAAACTGATGGCAGTAATCTGGTCATTGGTCAGCGATTAACATCTGACCCTTCTGGGCATCAGGTACGTACATTTATGTTTTGTAATGTTTTTTTTTTTTAGCTTACTAATTCTTTAACTGGTAAACAACAGGAGTGACTGTATTCAAGCTAATGCAAAGAAATTAATCCAGTGAATGCAACAGATTTAAGGGAAACATTGTACACGCAACAGACACATCGATGTTTTGCCCTAAGCCTTTCTGAACAAGAACTACACAACAAAGGGCAAAGCATAAACATTTTTCCCTTTTCCCCTTTTGTTTAGCTTTTTTTTTTGGGTCACATTCCTAATTCTTAGCATATTTTATACTGCAGTGATACACATCTCATCTAAAGCGATGCTCATCTAAAGCAGTGCAGACGTAGATCTGAAGAGATCTGCTAAGAACATTTTATAGTGTAGTGGCATCAGACAATTTCAACATCAGTCTTTGGAAATTAAATTGATGATTGTAAAGTATCAATCATTAAAAACAAGAAGAAAAGAAATATTGATCTTCTAGATGATGAAAACTGTGAGAACAGTTGGCTCACTGAAGTATTGTAGCCATAGTAAATGCTGCAGTGTTTGGAAAGTACAGCAGTGGAGGGAATGGTACTGGGTAAGAGAGGTGGGCACAGGAACAGGATACACCTTGCGCAGAGAAGGAGAGCTATTGAAGGTCTGAGTTTCTTTCAGGTGAGCTGTGATGGGAGGGACCTTCTGTAGAGGACCTGTGACATAATGATGAAGAAGTAAATTTAGTGTACTGTTTCTTATTTCAGATCGTGCTGAGGACCCCATACGGAACATTCTTCCGAGAAGAAATGTCAGGTTTTTATGGTATGATGACTGATCAACCCCGGCGAAGATGCAATACTCTGGACCGAGACACACTGAGTCGCCCTAGATTGCATACAATTGAGGAAGGCAATCGTCGCCGATACACCCTTGATAAGGAATATATTAACAAGATGGCAAACAGGTCAGATATTAGACACTTCAATATTTTCCGCAGTTCTTCTTCTTTTTTTTTTCATAACCTGGAAACTTATTGTGGCATCACTCTCCACTGTACTGTGTATTGCCTGTATGTCTGTCTGCAAGTTGCTCCTGTCTGTTTCTGGTTGTGGATAGATGTGACTACCAATGCTACACGGCATGGACTATAAGACTGTCGGTACATGAGACAGAAGGTTGTGGATAGATGTGACTACCAATGCCACATGGCATGGAATATAAGACTGTCGGTACACGAGACAGAAGGTTGTGGACAGGACTACCAATGCTACACGGCATGGACTATAAGACTGTCGGTACACGAGACAGAAGGTTGGGGATAGACAAGATGGTCAACGTCACACGGCATGGACTATCAGAAGATGTCTCATGACCATTTCCACCTTGTTTTGATAGTTTTTGTGTGTGTGGTTAGTACTGCTGTATATAACTGAAACATGGAGAACAACTAAAACAGTTACCAGTAAACTACATTCATTCATTAATTGGTGCTGAACACACTAGAGGGAATTTAATAGTATGATACAATCACCAGTGTAGAGCTTTAGGAGAGAACTAAACAAATTCCAGTGAATCAGTAGGTGAGAAAAAGATGCTGGCATTGAATAAGACATAATTGAGAAAACCTGATGATAGTATAACTAGAATGTTCTTTCATTGGAACCCTGAGGAATATAGGCAGACCAAAAGAAATACACATACAGAAAAGAGAATTAGAGAGTTCAGTGAAAAAGATAGGGAGGATATGAGGTGAGCTGCACATGACAGCAAAGAGTTGCATGACTTGGTGTGAGTTGGTTGAGGGTGTATGATCCATGGGGGTGGTAGTGGGTGGGGGGGGGGGGGGGGAGAAGATGAGAAAATAGATGCCAGTACTATAAAGTTATCCATCTTTCTTGTCCATGACCTATATTCCTATAACCCAGACTATTTCCTTCTCTTGGAGATTTCATAAAACAGAAATTTTAAAAAAAATGGCATCTAATTGTAGTGCTGATTGCATCGCAGCAGGGAGGCAACTCTAAATGCTTGATTGCGAGATTTTACATTTGTTACTGCTAAAAAGTCTAGATTGCCATGCTAGTGCAAATGTAGGCCAGAGGTTAGTAGGTCAGTGGGTAATCTGGGAGTTTGGGTGAGAGGTTAAGCCTCAAGCTGAGAACAGATTTCATGGAATTAAGTAAAAACTATTATCATACTCATTGTTGTTGTAAAAACTAGGGTTTATATATTTTGCCAGGTATATAATAGTTGAAGAAGACTGTCCATAATGTGCTGTCGCATAAATAATCATGTACTCCATTGATCTGAGGTCATAGATGTAGATAGATGATAAATATCACATCAATTATTTTATATGTGAACATTTTTGGTACCAGCTTATGATTATTTTGACTGTTGATATCCTAAGAAGTTCTAGTTTAAATAGTCACCATAATATCTTGAGCTCAAAGTGTTATTTTAATCTGAAAATTGGATATCCTATTATTTTAATCTGATAATGCAAGTCAGTTTAACCCCAAACTCTGAACCCCCATACCCCTAAAAGGATCTAGGTCATCAAAGTGAAAGGGTTGGTGATTACTCGCTCAGCACTAGTGTTGAAACCCAAACCATTATTGCTAGGAATGCAACAATATGCTATTTAACTGCAACAAAAATGTGCTACAGTGATAATCCCTGTCAACATTTTGGACATTAAAAGTCTCTAAACCTATGAAATCTAGTATGGTCCACAGATATAATTATAAACGAATGTTCTGATATCGAGCTTATTCGTAGATTTTTATAAAAGGGACAACTGGCCAGGATTTTGAGGGGGGTGGGTATGGATGGGACTGGTCACACCCAAAGTGTTCCAGTGAAAATGGGATAATTTCTCACGCTACATTTCAAAAAGCAATGTTTGAGTATTTAAAAAAATAGGTACAGATACAACAGGCAGTTCTCATTAATGAGTTACTATGGGTAGAAATTAAACAGGCTATTCATAATAATGAGTTACTATGGGTAGAAATAAAACAGGCAATTCCTATTAATGAGTTACTATGGGTAGAAATAAAACAGGCAATTCCTATTAATGAGTTACTATGGGTGGAAATAAAACAGACAATTCCTATTAATGAGTTACTATGGGTGGAAATAAAACAGACAATTCCTATTAATGAGTTACTATGGGTACCAAAAAAAGCAGCTGTATGATGAGCTGTATGATGAGCTGTATGATGAGTTGCATGATGAAATGCATGATGAACTGCATGATGAGTTGCATGATGAGCTGTATGATGAGCTGAATGATGAGTTGCATGATGAGTTGCATGATGAGTTGCATGATGAGCTTATGATGAGCTGTATGATGAGTTGCATGATGAGCTGCATGATGAGGTGCATGATGAGCTGCATGATGAGGTGCATGATGAGCTGCATGATGAGCTGCATGATGAGCTGCATGATGAGCTGCATGATGAGCTGCATGATGAGGTGCATGATGACGTGCATGATGAGCTGCATGATGAGCTGCATGATGAGCTGCATGATGAGCTGCATGATGAGCTGCATGATGAGCTGCATGATGAGGTGCATGGTGAGCTGCCTGATGAGCTGCCTGATGAGCTGCCTGATGAGCTGCATGATGAGCTGCATGATGAGCTGCATGATGAGCTGCATGATGAGCTGCATGATGAGCTGCATGATGAGGTGCATGAGCTGCATGATGAGCTGCATGATGAGGTGCATGAGCTGCATGATGAGCTGCATGATGAGCTCCATGATGCCAGAAGAGTTTTTTGCATGTAGGGCATGCACTGTGAAATGTATTTTTTGAGAATGAAAAATCAGTGCAACTGCTGTGGTTGTCCTCAGACTGAGCGATCGGCTGGAGTCCAGGAATGTCATCAGAGGAGACTCTCTGCCCCCGTCAATGTCAAACTCAGCCACAAGCTCTCCTATTCAGGAAGAAGCCAACGTGCATTACCCAGTTCCATCTAATGCCAGCTTTGCTCCAATCACAGTGCCGGATGGAATTCTGGGACATTCATCTTCTCTGGCAACCCGCTCCAGTCCTTTGAGTGGGACAGAAGCTTTCATGGCTGCTGCAAGGTCGGGATCCTCGCCAGGGTCTCCTAAATCCAGGTAAATGCCGTGTTATTTGACCCCTGCCCTCTTGTCAAGTTAATTGTGTAATACTGTTGTCCTCAGCAAATTTGATGTTCATTTTCTCAAAGTGTGTGTTTTTATAACTGTGTGCGTTCTTGTGTTCATGTCTTTTCTTCTGCGATTGGCACATTATGTTGTTTCTACAGCTAAAGTGCATACCTATAAATTTCGGCCAAACAAATCTGATTTTAGGCCAAGATATAAGATTTCAGCAAACCTTCTTCTAGTTATCTTTTATGACATGCTTGCAAAGGGTCAGTAGGTCTGTGGGTTTTTCCCTTTTTTAAAATGGAGCCTTAAACTTTGGTGGGGTGGGGTACCTGCCCATGACGAGTCTCTGATAAGTATGTATATATGTATTCTATATATACAGCTTCTGTATTTTGTATATAACACTTTGCATTGACAGTATTCTGTATATAACACTCTGTGTTGACATTGTTTTTTATATATATAAATATATATATGTATTTATCATTTTGTTTTGACAGTATTTTATATATAACACTTTGACATTATTTAGCATACAGAAGGGAATAACAAAAGTCCCTTGGAAGCCCTGGGTGTTATGTAAACCCTATGTAAGTTGTACGCAAATGGACACTTTCCTACGATTTATACATTACTTTGACACCAAGAGGAAATGAGATTTATTTTGAATGTTGCATTTGATAATAAATGTTTGACTTTTTAGTGAATGTTGCATTTTTTCATTTGCATAGGTCTCGATCTGGATCATTTACCCAGGAAGACTATGCCAACGCACGACCTCGCTGCTTCAGCTTTCACCTAAACAGTGAGGGAAGGGCTGCACGCATGTCTCTGCAGCGGCGCATGCTGGCCGGCGATCCAGGCCAGGAGCGTGATGGCCAGATAGCATCTGACGGCAGCCACTATCTATCGCCAGATATGAGACGCAGCAGTGTCGGAGCTTCTTATGGCCTCCATGCTCACAAGCCCTCATCACTGGTTGATCGTCCTTTCTCTTACATCCACGGGCGGGTAGAAATTGACAAATCCACAGAGGGAGAGAGTCTCCCAGTCATGAAGGTCAGGGTCATTCTGTTTATACATTGTTTGCTTTTTTTAAATATTTCTTCTGCCTTTGCCTTCTAAAGGGAGGTGGACATGTCATGTTTTGGTTCATGTCAACAGTTGACATGTCATGTTATGGTTCATGTCAGTGGTTGACATGTCATGTTTTGGTTCATGTCAGCGGTTGACATGTCATTGTGTGGTTCATGTCAGTGATTGACATGTCATGTGGTTCGTGTCAGCGGTTGTCATGTTGTGGTTTATGTCAGCGGTTGACATGTCATGTTTTGGTTCATGTCAGGAGTTGACATGTCATGTTGTGGTTCATGTCAGCAGTTGACATGTCATGTTGTGGTTCATGTCAGCGGTTGACAAGTCATGTTTTGGTTCATGTCAGCAGTTGACATGTCATGTTGTGGTTCATGTCAGCAGTTGACATGTCATGTTGTGGTTCATGTCAGCAGTTGACATGTCATGTTGTGGTTCATGTCAGCAGTTGACATGTGGTTCATGTCATTACAGCTAGGCTGCCATATATGACCCAAAAGATCATGTCAGGGCTAGACCTGTATGTTATAGACCTGTATGTTATAGACCTGTATGTTATAGACCTGTATGTTATAGACCTGTATGTTATAGACCTGTATGTTATAGACCTGTATGTTATAGACCTGTATGTTATAGACCTGTATGTTATAGACCTGTATGTTATAGACCTGTATGTTTATAGACCTGTATGTTATAGACCTGTATGTTATAGACCTGTATGTTATAGACCTGTATGTTATAGACCTGTATGTTATAGACCTGTATGTTATAGACCTGTATGTTATAGACCTGTATGTTATAGACCTGTATGTTATAGACCTGTATGCTATAGACCTGTATGTTATAGACTTGTATGTTATAGACCTGTATGTTATAGACCTGTATGTTATAGACCTGTATGTTATAGACCTGTATGTTATAGACCAGTAGACACTGGGTGGATGATGAGGGCAACATCAAGCTGAACCCTTTATTAGTCACTTGATGCTACCTACCTTTAATGGGCAATGGGTCTGTTCTGTTTCCCACAAAATGAAGCCTGAGAAGCCACACAGTGATTATACTAATTTTACTTCAACCACCAGAAAATCTGGTCAGGGAGCATATAGTTTTTGGATTCAGGAAATAATTGTATGAAACAGCCTGTAATTTAACGATTTAATCAGTTAAATTTGATCTTGTTTGTATTGTATATTTAATGAAATTTTTCATTATTGTTTGAGATAATGTGAAGTTGACTAGTTCTACTTATCATTTGGCTTTTTATATGTTCAATCTTACATAAATAAAGTTTATGGGTTTTTAGAAAATAATCATATTCAGTGTACAGGATGTTGTCGTAAGTGCTTAATCTCTTCCTGTGTTGACATATTCCCCTCTTCGTCTTCAGAGAATGATGCCAGATGGCTCAGTCTATGGCATCCAGTTGGCCCCAGACATGACCTCTCAACATCCTCAAAGTCTGTGGCACCCACAAGCCACTTTAGCTATGGGAGTAGCTGCCCCTGTCCCGGTTTCTGTCATGCAGCGTACCAGAGATGACTTGGGACGCCCTTTGAACTCAAGGCCCCAAGAGTGGGAAAACACCAACTGTGTCTCCAGAGAGTCTCGGGACTCCCTTCAAAGGGAGTTGGGAAAAATGTCAGCAAATGGGCAAAATGGAAATCCCAGTGTTGCCATACGAGACTCATTGGACACTCAGGCTCAGAAAATCTCTAAGCTTGATTCAGTTGGAGAGAAGACAGCGGCTGATAGGAGTACCATGCCCACAACAGCCAGTCTCCTGTCTGCACATCTCCATACAGGAAGTTCCTCTCCTGTCAGTATCATTACACCTGCAGAACGAAAGAGCAGTTTCCAAGAAAACAAAGCTGGGGATCTTATTGCAGACAGTGCCTTGATTAATGTGGACACTTTAGCACCAGGACTGAGATCGAA
The DNA here is from genome assembly GCA_905116865.2 of Candidula unifasciata. Classification (NCBI taxonomy): domain Eukaryota; kingdom Metazoa; phylum Mollusca; class Gastropoda; order Stylommatophora; family Geomitridae; genus Candidula; species Candidula unifasciata. Next base: position 239,719 of record CAJHNH020000117.1, on the reverse strand, counting down.
GGCATCTACCCCAGAGGTCAGCTTTGGCTCAAAGGCAAGCTCTCTGAGAGGATCCCCCATAAGTGATGACCTTTATTCAGAGTCCTTTGGTCACAAGAAATTTGATAAATTTCGCAAGGATAAAGTCCAGGGGGATGCATCTTCTGCTTCTGCAACAGAAGAGCAAGTCAATGTAGCCATAAGTAAGGAAAAAATGGACTTGAGAATTAAAGAAGAACGAATGGAAGACGATGAAGTTGCAGAGGAGGATAGTGAGTCAAAGGAGCTGAAAGTTGATGTTACAGACATGAAGGCAGAGAGGAAAGGTCCTCATTTTGAAATCAGTCCATCAGTATCCAACTGCTCAACCCCTTCTCCCAACAGTGACCGGCCAAAGCTGTCCGCCAGGGAAGCCCATCCAAACTTGTTGGCTCAGCTCATGAATGGTGGCGCTGCTGCCAGGCAGAGTTCTCCCCACTTGCCAACTACAACAGCAGTGCCAGCAGCAGTACCCTCAGCAAGTATCCCGTCCGGCTATTCTTGGGCAGTTCCATCACAGTTAGCTGGTGGCTCGCACTCTCAGCTTCAGACCCAACTGTTCAGACAACCATTCTTCACACCCCAGAGTTCCAGCTTTGCAGGACTGATCACATCTTCATCGTCACCGCCTTCAGCATCATCCTCGGTACAAGCTCCCAGCCGTCAGTCAGTGGCTATCAATGGCAACAGTTCTTCAGGCCCCTCCGTCCCTGTCACTTTTTCTAGTCAAACCACAGGCTGTAGCTCAGACCACAAGTCTACCAACACCAAGGAGGAATTCCATGCAGCAGCGGTCTCTCACTTAAAGGACAAAATTCTTCGTAAATATGACAGCATGGAGAACCTCTGCAAAATAGGTAAGGACTCATCTGCTTCGGGTGGAGGCACAGGATCGAACACACCGAATTCATGCCAGTGGTCGAAGTCAAACTCCCCAACAGTTCAAGCAGTCCTTTCTGGCACGTTGGATCTCAATAAGGAACTTGCTACAAAACTGACACTGTCATCGTCAACGCCACCTACTGGCTCAATCACAACATCAACTCCACCATCCTCATCACCAGCAGCCTCTGCACCAGGACATGTTTTTCCATTTTCCAGTTCACCTGGTGGCACAGCATCTGCAGCAGCAATGCTGTCAGCACCCACAACTTCCCACCCTGACCCATCCAGAGCATTCTCCCCTCACAGAATGTCCCAACTGTCTCATATGCTGCTGTGCCAAGACATCCCCCCTACCTCCCTCCCAATGTACCATTCCATGCTGAGTCAGCAGTACTCCAACTACAGAAACAGTTTGGCTGCACCAGTCAATTCCAATCCCACTTCTATGTCCCCACTTAGCAGCATGCAACATTTAGCTCAAATGATTGCTCAGGGCCAGGTAGCGGCTGCTTCGGATGCCATTCAGAGACGGTAAGCATTAACTGTTTACTGATTTTTTTTTAACCTATATTTAGGCAAAGGTAAACATCAAAACTGCTCAGTGTAAAATCGCCAAGTAAAACCACAAAGAGTTAACTAAAACTGGGGTCAGTTTGCAGTATGCTGTAAAGCAGTGTTCTTCATTCAACTGGTCATCCATACTGTCGTTTAAGTCTGTCTGTCTGTCTGTCTGTCTGTCTGTCTGTCTGTCTGTCTGTCTGTCTGTCTGTCTGTCTGTCTGTCTGTCTGTCTGTCTGTCTGTCTGTCTGTCTGGGTAGAACGAAATGAATCTTTATGATTCACCTGTAGTTTTGCCTGCATTCAAGTCTTTGCAATGGGTGTATAAGATAGAACACAAGGAAAAACAAGGATCAGTACCAAGATTGTAACTATTCAGCCTTGCTGGTGACAGACACTTCTGAAATCCTAAAAAATTAGCTAGCTAGCTAGTTAGTTAGCTAGTTAGTTAGTTAGTTAGTTAGTTTGGTAATCATAAATATCATAATATATATATATTTGGGGAAGGAGGGGGGTGGCATTAGGATTCTAGGATTTGGTAATGCTTTATTCTCTGTAATTTCTCAGACACTGCATGTAACGTTTCTGTTTCATTTCTTTTCTTCCTATCTAGGCTCGGCTCAGGCTCACCCTTGAACTTGACCTCTAAGATGGAGGAGGACCATGTCCTTCCTGGGTCAAACTCTCCATCCCACAGTCCTCAAACTATGGTCTAGCTAGGATGCTGAGGACAGTCATCTTGTTGTATTCCAACATCTCCAAGGATCTCTACATTTATATTCTTACACTTGCAAGAGTTCTGAACGACAGTCTGGAAAAAAATCAGTTCTTCAGAATTGATCATCATAATATATAAGCATGACAGGCCAAGGGAATAATTGGAAGATTTCTGTGGATTGTTATCATTACAAGGAGGTAGAGCAGCTATGTGGCTTTGAGGCTAGCAAATGTGTTTAACATTTTCTGTACCCTCTAGTGTATGGCTATTCCGCCAAGTTTACAGAGGGGACACAATTTTGAAAATGACTATCATCTCGGGATGAAGGCCTGAGCCTCAGCATAGAAAGATTATTAATGCAATACAACTGGCAATGATTTGCGGGCCATAGGCCAGATGTTGCCTGCGGGCCATAGGCCAGATGTTGCCTGCGGGCCATAGGCCAGATGTTGCCTGCGGGCCATAGGCCAGATGTTGCCTGCGGGCCATAGGCCAGATGTTGCCTGCGGGCCATAGGCCAGATGTTGCCTGCGGGCCATAGGCCAGATGTTGCCTGCGGGCCATAGGCCAGATGTTGCCTGCGGGCCATAGGCCAGATGTTGCCTGCGGGCCATAGGCCAGATGTTGCCTGCGGGCCATAGGCCAGATGTTGCCTGCGGGCCATAGGCCAGATGTTGCCTGCGGGCCACTAGTTGAATAGCTGTCCTCTAGAACTAGGGTTAGATTTCTGTGGTGACAAATTTCAATGTACAAGAATCACACTGTGAAAGAGATTGGGGCCACACCACGTAATATTCTGAAAGACAACAGCTGGTTTACTGTAGCCAAGAATTCTTGGGAAGATGTTGGAGAAGTGAAAAGAGTGCAATATCCTGAAGTAGCAGAGGATTTGATAAGAGTTATCTACTCTTTTGCCTATATTAAAATGTATATATTATATACTTTAACATAAAGTAAAGGGATATTCAAACCTGTCTCCAGGAAGTCACAGAGCTGTTGTTGATGACTCCATCTGTGGTATGATACCCCTAATCCTGTGTCCTTCAACAACAGTAGGAAGCTATAACATGCAGTAGTGTGGACATAAGATCTACTGGTCTTTTCAGAACTATACTGCAGGGCCCAGTACAAGGACACAAAACACACCCAGCCACACTGATCTACAGTTTACTTTGTAACATTAGGTTGCTGTAATATAAATGTGTTGTTTGATTTGAGTTGTTTTCTGGGGTTTGCTTCTCTCTGGTGGGATGCTGACCCTACAGCATGCAATTCTGCAAGGTGAAAATTTAAAACGAAAAATGAAAGAGAAGGTGAATTAGGCCAAGAAAAACCTGAGTCCAAAAATCTGGCTGGTTGGACATGGAAACATAGACTCTGAATCATCTCACACCAGAAGTGGATAAACCTGATCAATCAACAATAACTCACTGACCAACCAAACATATTAGTATAGGACTGAGATAGAATCCAGTGTGCCCCAGTTTATTGTTAGCCTAACCCGCTCTAATCCAGTTGTTACTTTAACTCATTTAAGCTCATCATGTTAAAATTGTAACCCCTTCAGGCAAAAACCATTTATTTGTTGACCGTAATAGCGGAGGGGGCTGAGTGGTCTTAAGGCATGGTGTCTGCCTTGAATGCTGAAGGTCCTGGGTTCAGGCCCATTTCACCTGCTCTCTGGAAAGTAAGATTGGATGCCCATATGTATTGTTGCGCAAGTTAAAAAATCCCTTTGTAGTTGGAAATTGAAAGTTTTCCACCCTTGTCCTACAAGTGTTTCCACCCTTGTCCTCCAGGTGTTTCCACCCTTGTCCTCTAGGTGTTTCCACCCTTCTCCTCTAAGTGTTTCCATCCTTGTCCTCCAAGTCTTTCCACCCTTGTCCTCCAAGTGTTTCCACCCTTGTCCTCCAGGTGTTTCCACCCTTGTCCTCCAGGTGTTTCCACCCTTGTCCTCCAGGTGTTTCCACCCTTGTCCTCCAAGTGTTTCCATCCTTGTCCTCCAGGTGTTTCCACCCTTGTCCTGCAAGTGTTTCCACCCTTGTCCTCCAGGTGTTTCCACCCTTGTCCTGCAGGTGTTTCCACCCTTGTCCTCCAAGTGTTTCCACCCTTGTCCTGTAGGTGTTTCCACCCTTGTCCTCCAAGTGTTTCCACCCTTGTCCTCCAGGTGTTTCCACCCTTGTCCTCCAGGTGTTTCCACCCTTGTCCTCCAAGTGTTTCCACCCTTGTCCTCCAAGTGTTTCCCCTTGTCCTCCAGGTGTTTCCACCCCCTTGTCCTCCAGGTGTTTCCACCCTTGTCCTCCAAGTGTTTCCACCCTTGTCCTCCAGGTGTTTCCACCCTTGTCCTCCAAGTGTTTCCACCCTTGTCCTGTAGGTGTTTCCACCCTTGTCCTCCAAGTGTTTCCACCCTTGTCCTCCAGGTGTTTCCACCCTTGTCCTCCAAGTGTTTCCACCCTTGTCCTCCAGGTGTTTCCACCCTTGTCCTCCAAGTGTTTCCACCCTTGTCCTCCAGGTGTTTCCACCCTTGTCCTCCAAGTGTTTCCACCCTTGTCCTCCAGGTGTTTCCACCCTTGTCCTCCAAGTGTTTCCACCCTTGTCCTCCAGGTGTTTCCACCCTTGTCCTCCAGGTGTTTCCACCCTTGTCCTCCAAGTGTTTCCACCCTTGTCCTCTAGGTGTTTCCACCCTTGTCCTCCAAGTGTTTCCACCCTTGTCCTCTAGGTGTTTCCACCCTTGTCCTCCAAGTGTTTCCACCCTTGTCCTCCAGGTGTTTCCACCCTTGTCCTCCAAGTGTTTCCACCCTTGTCCTCCAAGTGTTTCCATCCTTGTCATTTAAGTGTTTCCACCCTTGTCCTCCAAGTGTTTCCATCCTTGTCATTTAAGTGTTTCCACCCTTGTCCTCCAGGTGTTTCCACCCTTGTCATTTAAGTGTTTCCACCCTTGTCATTTAAGTGTTTCCACCCTTGTCATTTAAGTGTTTCCACCCTTGTCCTTCGGGTGTTTCCACCCTTGTCCTCCAGGTGTTTCCACCCTTGTCCTCCAAGTTTTCCACCCTTGTCCTCCAGGTGTTTCCACCCTTGTCCTCTAGGTGTTTCTACCCTTGTCCTGCAGGTTTGTCCACCCTTGTCCTGCAGGTTTGTCCACCCTTGTCCTCCAAGTTTTCCACCCTTGTCTGCACAGCTAAACAGAATCTACTGTCCAAGGGTTTGGGGGAAGGGAGTAGTTAACAATCCACACAGTGAAACGAGCCTGTTTAAGGGGGACATAAGCAAAGGTATAAGCTCTAAACTACTTTACTCCAGCACTCAGTCTACAATTTTGTAAAAGTATCAGCAAGCACAGTAGCGAAACAAATTTTGTAAAAGTATCAACAAGCACAGTAGCGAAACAATTTTGTAAAAGTATTAACAAGCACAGTAGCGAAACAGGTTTTGTAAAAGTATCAACAAGCACAGTAGCGAAACAGGTTTTGTAAAAGTATCAACAAGCACAGTAGCGAAACAGGTTTTGTAAAAGTATCAACAAGCACAGTAGCGAAACAGGTTTTGTAAAAGTATCAACAAGCACAGTAGCGAAACAAGTTTTGTAAAAGTATCAACAAGCACAGTAGCGAAACAGGTTTTGTAAAAGTATCAACAAGCACAGTAGCGAAACAGGTTTTGTAAAAGTTATTGACTGTGATGACTGGCATCCAAATATGAGAATTTGGAAATAGCAAAATACTGGCCTTCTGCACTTTGAGAATTAAAGTACCAAGGTTGTTGATATAACTCCAGTTAAGAAAGATAAAAACTGCATATTGTTTGTGTGAAATACCTGAATTATTGAATAACTTATGACTCTCTCATTTTATGAGGAAAATAATTTGGTGTTTACTAGGACACAGTTATTTTCTTTCTGATCTGTTGGCGTGGGAAAAACAAGAGGCCAGCCACAACACCAGCAAACCGGTCGCTCAAACAAGAGGCCAGCCACAACACCAAGCAAACCGGTCGCTCAAACAAGAGGCCAGCCACAACACCAAGCAAACCGGTCGCTCAAACAAGAGGCCAGCCACAACACCAAGCAAACCGGTCGCTCAAACAAGAGGCCAGCCACAACACCAAGCAAACCGGTCGCTCAAACAAGAGGCCAGCCACAACACGAAGCAAACCGGTCGCTCAAACAAGAGGCCAGCCACAACACAAAGCAAACCAGTCGCTCAAGCAAGCTTTAACTTATGAAAGTGCTGTACAATATCTTTAGCAATAGTTTTTTTTTTTTTTTAGTATGTTTGATTTTCATTCAGCACACACTCTTTTTTTTCCCCCTGTTGGAAGTAGTGTGGTTTGTGTATTATATAAGTAATTAAGTGATGGATGGGTTTATTTTACACATACTAGCAGAACAGTTATTTAGGTTTTGAGAGTATGTTTCTGATGCCTTTGCAGTGGTTAATTGACTGTATGTCTTTGCAAAAATGTATGTCTTTGCATTCAGAGATTGTACAGGGGTTAGCAGTTTTGGCTATATCCATAGATTGTACATAGCTGCAAGGAAAGGTGTCCACTGAGATTATGCAAGGGAGGAACTTTTGGTTATAAAAAGACATTGTATGTAGGTTGCCAATCTCACCTTTAATGACATTTTACATGGGATGGCATCTTAGCTGTACATGCCAAATGTGGAAATGTGAGGGAGACAACTAAAAGGAATTTAGGTAAATCAAAAACTGAGAGTGGTGCGCTGAGAAAACCTGGTGATTGTATAATTATGATTTCCTTTTACTGGAACCCACATACCAGGAGAAAATCACTAGAAAAGAGATGAATAATACAAGATGACCGGGAGGAAGCTCTACAAGATGGCAAGCTACAGGAACCTCACCATTTCTGGAATTTTGCCAGATACCGGATATTTTGTTTCATTTGTGCATTCATTCATTACTTTACCAACCACACATCTTGATGTTAGGGACTAAGACATTATTTATTCTGTTGAGTATTTGGGAAGTGTCATTTTCACACAGTGGGTTTTGCTTCAGTAGCGAGATAGAATTGTCAGTTTAATTTGTTTTCTGTCTTCTGTAGAAAATATCTGCTCAGCTTTCTAAATCTGGGTTGTTTTCTTCAGAAGGTGGATGTTCACATTCAGCTTTCCTTAGAAGATGGATAGTCACATTCAGCTTTCTGTAGAAGATAGATAGATGTTCACATTCAACTTTCTGTAGAAAATGGATGTTCACATTCAACTCTCTACAGAATTTGCATGTTCACATTTAGCTTTCTGTAGAAGATAGATGTTCACATTCAGCTTTGTGTAGAAGATAGATGTTCACATTCAGCTTTGTGTAGAAGATAATATTCACATTCAACTGTCTGTAGAAGAAGGATAATCACATTGAACTTTCTGTAGAAGATGGATGTTCACATTGAACTTTCTATAGAAAATGGATGTTCACATTCAGCTTTCTGTAAAAGATTGATGCTCATGTTCGACTTTCTGTAAAAGATTGATGTTCACATTAAACTTTCTGTAGAAGATGGCTGTTCACATTCAACATATGTTGTGTTTTCTATAGCAGATATATTTTCACATTTAACATGTGCTGTATTTTCTGTAGAAGAAATTCATCGTTTGTTTTATTTTCCATAAAATGTTTGCATTTTTTGTGTTCTTCGTAGAAGGTAAATATTCACATTCATTTTAACACCATTCATTTTAACATTTGTTCTGTTTCATGTAAACGGTAGGTTTATAATGTTTACAGCTGTGTTATTGCTTATTTATTAACATTAATTTATAGCTGTCAACACCCGTGCTTCTGCCTTTTTAGGCAGCTGTTTCCACAGTGTGATTGCTGATAAGTTGGATAGATGTCTGCTTGTAGTTTTTGTTTGTGAATGAGGTCAGTGAAATGTCTGAAACTGTGATTTGTTTTGTTGTGTGATGGATCTAAGCTTGCTCCAATTATAATTTTATTGTATGTTTGTTCCATGTCTTTTCTTGCTGCTTTTCGGATAGGCAAACATGCTTTTTTTTTAAATAAAATTTATGACTGGTTTGGAAAAATAGATATACTAGTAGTTCCATTTTCCTAGGGAAGTAAAGTGGCAGGCGTAATGCTGACTACATTACCCACCTAGTGCCGATTTGTCTGTAATAATATGGCTGCTCTCCCCATATGTGGGTGCGCCTAAGGCCTAAAAAGTGATCTTTACTTTACTAAGTAGTTCCATTTTGCTAAATGTAAGAATAGATGTGAAAATGATTGCAAATATTTATCGCCTTGTGACAAGTCTAAATGTGTACGCAATGTCAAAGTTTACAAGTGTTAAAGTGGCTCACATGTCCATAATCTTTTCATTTCAAAATTTTTTTTTTATTTTTAGCATTTTTTTTTCGTGTGGTAAATTTTACATGCAGTTTACATTTGTGAAGAAATGGTGATCAAGCTGTTTTTCAGGAAAGTCAAGATTACATGTTGTATACAAATGAAAGAACAGCTGATTTCACAAAATGAAACCTGTTATGTTCAAGTCCCCGTGATGTGTTAACCAGTGTTTTAAAAACTTGAATTATATATTTTCATCTGCTGGATGTATTGACTATGTTAACAAATGTTGACATTATTTTCTAAGAGTTTCTACAGATTTGTGAAATGAGAGGCCAAAATCTGACAGATTGTAGTGTCATTGCCAGTTTTTTCAGAGAGTGAATGTTAATGGGAAACAAAATGTTTGACCTGAATCAAATAATTATTATTATTTGAAGCTGAAAGGAATTATATTGCTGAAAGGAATTATATTATTACAACTTGAAACTATGACATGGTTAATTTCAAATTCATATGACTGGTTGGCTTGTATGTTATTTATAACTTTGGCTTGTCAACCAAACAAATGGTTCAAGACTTTTCATTTAATGTGTTTACATTTTTTTTTTTATGGATACTTATTTAAGATTCTATTGCACATTTATGCTAGGAATTTGTTTACTGTTGTTCTCTCTGTAGCTGCATTGTACTTCATTGTGAAAGTTTTAACTTAGTACTTCATCATATGAAGGTAAAAAATGTGTACTTCATCATGAAGATTACCTTTGTACTTCATTGTAAAAGTTAAAAGTTGCTCTGCCACCAGTACGGACAGCTGATAAGAAACTTTCCGATTGTGTCGCTGTCCGCACGTAACTCTGTAGCTACAGCGACGTTCCTCCATTTACCCCAGAGTTTTAACTCTGGTCGCCATTTCCTAGAGGCTGGATGAACCCCAAGAGCCACCCGGTTTCTAACACTGGCCGTGGGCTGCAGCGAGTCTCAGCTCGATTTGAAAGCGAGCCTCCTATCGACTGCGCTAACGCAGCCCCTGATTGTGACAGTTAAACTTCATAATTAAAAATGGAACTGTACCTTGTCATTCTCATTACCAAACATCAACCATGCTTCGTAAGCCTCATGTAGCAAACTCTTTCAGTTCCAACTTTGTTGTCAAAAGACTTTTTCAATCCCATAATATGTACGTTTTAAAGTACCAATTTTTAAAATGAGTGAATATAATTATGTGATAGAACAAGTTGGAGTAACATGTGGTAGAGATTGAGTTATCATAGAGTAACAGGTGGGAGAGAGTAAGTTATCATAGAGTAACAGGTGGGAGAGATTAAGTTATCATAGAGTAACAGTTGGGAGAGATTAAGTTATCATAGAGTAACAGGTGGGAGAGATTAAGTTATCATAGAGTAACAGGTGGGAGAGATTAAGTTATCATAGAGTAACAGGTGGTAGATATTGAGTTATCATAGAGTAACAGGTGGGAGAGATTAAGTTATCATAGAGTAACAGGTGGGAGAGAGTAAGTTATCATAGAGTAACAGGTGGGAGAGAGTAAGTTATCATAGAGTAACAGGTGGGAGAGATTAAGTTATCATAGAGTAACAGGTGGGAGAGATTAAGTTATCATAGAGTAACAGGTGGGAGAGAGTAAGTTATCATAGAGTAACAGGTGGGAGAGATTAAGTTATCATAGAGTAACAGGTGGTAGATATTAAGTTATCATAGAGTAACAGGTGGTAGATATTGAGTTATCATAGAGTAACAGGTGGGAGAGATTGAGTTATCATAGAGTAACAGGTGGGAGAGATTAAGTTATCATAGAGTAACAGGTGGGAGAGAGTAAGTTATCATAAAGTAACGGGTGGGAGAGAGTAAGTTATCATAATAACAGAGAAAAAGAGGCAGTCATTACTGCCTATATACCACTTTTAAGATGGTGTGAGTGTGACAACAGAATAAGTCGTACAGTTAAGACAACAGAATAAGTTGTACAGTTAAGACAACAGAATAAGTTGTCCAGTTAAGACAACAGAATAAGTCGTACAGTTAAGAGAACAGAATAAGTCGTACAGTTAAGACAACAGAATAAGTTGTCCAGTTAAGACAACAGAATAAGTCGTACAGTTAAGACAACAGAATAAGTCGTACAGTTAAGACAACAGAATAAGTTGTACAGTTAAGACACCAGAATAAGTCATACAGTTAAGACAACAGAATAAGTCGTACAGTTAAGACAACAGAATAAGTCGTACAGTTAAGACAACAGAATAAGTCGTACAGTTAAGACAACAGAATAAGTCGTACAGTTAGGACAAGGTGATCGACTCCATTGCACCTGGTTTGGTCCCGTAAGGCTCGCTCTCTCTCTGTAGAGTGGCTAGCTACTTGCTGGTGTCACACGAAATATGAACTCTGTAGCTCTTGCGATGATACAGGTTCTGGGTGACAATTTCACTCATGATCTAGACGACGAGGCCGGTAAATGAACCCCTGATCTTCAGATTGCGAGGCAAACGGCTTGACCACCTGGCAGCAGAGACCCCAATGAGCGAGAGTAGAATGCATAAGAAAATGTTAAGAGACCTGTGTTGTGTGTGGGGTTAGCTGACGACTGATAAGAGTGGCAGGGTTAGCCGACAACTGAAATTAGTGACAGGGTTAGCCGACGACTGACAGGAGTGGCAGGGTTGGCCGACGACTGATAAGAGTGGCAGGGTACTGACAGGGTTGAGAAAAACTGTATATCATCTGATCACCAAGATCTTTCACCCTGAAGAGTTTCTGGAAAGGAAATCAAACCAGGGTACAAGATTTCCCAATACTTGATCATTGTTTTCATGTTAGTTGTAGTCAAAAGAAAATGTCTGACGACTTCAACTTTGAATGATGCTTGCTTAGTTATTCTTTATTTATGTAAAACTGCTGATAGAAATGTCTGGCGATCTCTCTGGCAAACCTCTACACCCCAAGTAGAAGAGGAGTGACTAAGTAAGAAAGTAAATAGAGGCTCACCTACAGATCCAAAGGTTGAGGGTTCAAACCCAAATGGAGCTGGACTTTTTCCAAAATGGCCTTAGCTCACAGATTAACATAGTCTTAAATAGGTATGAGGTAAAGACCTGGAAAGTAAAGGCAGATGGTGTGATGTTGGCCACTGAATGCTGATTGGTCTATAAAATATAAGTTTAGCCCTGTATGCCTAGTCTGTCTGGTAACATGGAAATGGTTCTTTACTGTTTTTTAACTCTGTTACTTTATATTGGTTGCAAGGCCCCATGGGAAAAGCTGCCCAAGCAAGTGTTTATTCAGTATTTGTGGCCAAGGATGCAGATCTCATCTGTTGTCTGTGGCTACAAGTGTTTATTCAGTAGTTTTGGGCAAGGATGCAGATCTCATCTGTTGTCTGTGGCTACAAGTGTTTATAACAGACTGGTTTTGAGAGTGTTGCAGGTGTAGACATGTAGACTGACTGTGTTGCAGGTGTAGACTGACCATGTTGCAGGTGTAGACTGACCGTGTTGCAGGTGTAGACATGTAGACTGACCGTGTTGCAGGTGTAGACATGTAGACTGACTGTGTTGCAGGTGTAGACATGTAGACTGTGTTGCAGGTGTAGACATGTAGACTGTGTTGCAGGTGTAGACATGTAGACTGACTGTGTTGCAGGTGTAGACTGACTGTGTTGCAGGTGTAGACATGTAGACTGACCGTGTTGCAGGTGTAGACATGTAGACTGACCGTGTTGCAGGTGTAGACATGTAGACTGTTGCAGGTGTAGACATGTAGACTGACTGTGTTGCAGGTGTAGACATGTAGACTGACTGTGTTGCAGGTGTAGACATGTAGACTGACTGTGTTGCAGGTGTAGACATGTAGACTGTGTTGCAGGTGTAGACATGTAGACTGACCGTGTTGCAGGTGTAGACATGTAGACTGTGTTGCAGGTGTAGACATGTAGACTGACTGTGTTGCAGGTGTAGACATGTAGACTGACTGTGTTGCAGGTGTAGACATGTAGACTGACCATGTTGCAGGTGTAGACATGTAGACTGACCGTGTTGCAGGTGTAGACATGTAAACTGACTGTGTTGCAGGTGTAGACATGTAGACTGACTGTGTTGCAGGTGTAGACATGTAGACTGACTGTGTTGCAGGTGTAGACATGTAGACTGACCGTGTTGCAGGTGTAGACATGTAGACTGTGTTGCAGGTGTAGACATGTAGACTGACTGTGTTGCAGGTGTAGACATGTAGACTGTGTTGCAGGTGTAGACATGTAGACTGACTGTGTTGCAGGTGTAGACATGTAGACTGTGTTGCAGGTGTAGACATGTAGACTGACTGTGTTGCAGGTGTAGACATGTAGACTGACCATGTTGCAGGTGTAGACATGTAGACTGACTGTGTTGCAGGTGTAGACATGTAGACTGACTGTGTTGCAGGTGTAGACATGTAGACTGACTGTGTTGCAGGTGTAGACATGTAGACTGACTGTGTTGCAGGTGTAGACATGTAGACTGACTGTGTTGCAGGTGTAGACATGTAGACTGACTGTGTTGCAGGTGTAGACATGTAGACTGGCCGTGTTGCAGGTGTAGACATGTAGACTGTTGCAGATGTAGACATGTAGACTGACCATGTTGCAGGTGTAGACATGTAGACTGACTGTGTTGCAGGTGTAGACATGTAGACTGACTGTGTTGCAGGTGTAGACATGTAGACTGACCGAACAGACAGCTGATCATATCCTTGAAGACTTGTTTCATTAGTTGTAGGTTAGCATTGACCCACACAAATGTAAACATTTACATGTACCTGGCTGAATGTTTCCTCACCTGTTCTCTGCAGTGTCCATCAACTTGTTTACATCCGCTGACCGGGAAAATATTCATATTTTGCAGACCAGATGACAGCACCAAAAAAGTATTTTTTTTTTATTTGATCCAAAGCATTTTATTCATTAACTTCCATGTTAAGAATTACAGTTGTGAGCTAATTAAACCTCAGCTACTTGAAGGCAAGATAATCCTGTATTCATAGCTTGAATATTGTTTTAGGGACAAAGCGCTTTAATATTAATTTGATTTCTGGGTCTGGTTTCAACTGTAGCTGCTACATGGTTGTGTGGTTATTTTGGTGGGTCACTAGAAGGAGGTCTGCAGTCCATAAGCTAAAGAACACTGCTCTTGTCTCTTGATTACAGAGTATTCCACACCGAAGAAACTCATCAGGCATATGAGGCTCGACCTCAACATTTGTGAGTTAATGCAGGCTATCTGTGTCTCACTATTTGCTAAGATAAAAGCAAAAGGATAAAGTGGAGAGACATATGTAGAGAAATGAGGGGATAATGGGAGATAATGATTGATAAATCATAAATGCTATTAGATTTGCATCGATGCACCCCTCTCTCTATCTCTCTCCCTCCCTGTGTGTGTGTTGGTGGGGGGGGGGGGGGGGGGGGTACAACACATGTGATCAATGTAGAAGTTGTGACAAATATGTTACAAGAATGCTTATCCATGTGACAAGGTCAAGCACTTTATTGCTAAAACTGAAATCCATATATGGAAGGGTATAGAATGCATATGCCATCCTTAAATAAGGTTCCCCTAAAGATAAAGTCGAGAATATTCAGCTAAGGCAATAATAAATCCAGTATATTCATGACACAATGCTACTAAGATTGTCTAATGATTTATAGTACAATGTCTATCATAATCATAAAACAAATCAAAGCAATATGTGAAACAATACAAATTACATATAGGTTAAATAAATAATTACGCGATTTACAAATATAAAATAATCAATATATACTATGATAAATCGATTAATACTATACATCACACTTATAACCCTGAGGGCTGAACAGGATTTTCACTGGCAAGACAACGGAGCAGTCAAGGGGTGGCCCGCTTGCAGTGGAGTTTAAACCTTGACCTAGCGTCACTGCCAACCACAGACTTGTCAGTCTATCTCCAAACTAGGGGAGTTTTTAAAAAAAAGGGTGGGGGGGGGGGGAGGGAGTGTGTGGGTGTTAGTTAAGCAGTTTTGAAATTTAGCGCATTTGTAATAATTTGTTACATTTTTTTTTTCAGTTTAATTGTAAATAAAATATTCTTTAAAACTATTGATATAACAAAAAGCCAAGCACATTTTGTTTTCATAAGCAGTTTGAATATCTACAGTTAAAAATCTAATTCACATGATAACACAGACATTTAGTATTAGAATAAGAACACTTTCTGATCAATACGTGTCCCCCCCCCCCCCCCCCCCTTTTTTTTTTCATGCTGTCTGTTTCCCTGTTGTGGAATTCCCCTCGTTTAATAGCATTTTATCTTATGTGTGGGCGGGTAAATCCATTTTCTCAAGGGAGCGTAGGGGTCTTGCAATATTCTGAAAGGAGCGTAGGGATCTTGCAATATACTCAAAGAAGCGTAGGGGTCTTGCAATATACTCAAAGGAGCGTAGGGGTCTTGCAATATACTCAAAGAAGCGTAGGGGTCTTGCAATATACTCAAAGGAGCGTAGGGGTCTTGCAATATACTCAAAGGAGCGTAGGGGTCTTGCAATATACTCAAAGGAGCGTAGGGGTCTTGCAATATACTCAAAGGAGCGTAGGGGTCTTGCAATATACTCAAAGGAGCGTAGGGGTCTTGCAATATACTCAAAGGAGCGTAGGGGTCTTGCAATATACTCAAAGGAGCGTAGGGGTCTTGCAATATACTCAAAGGAGCGTAGGGGTCTTGCAATATACTTGAAGGAGCGTAGGGGTCTTGTAATATACTCAAAGGAGCGTAGGGGTCTTGTAATATACTCAAAGGAGCGTACAGGTCTTGCAATATACTCAAAGAAAGATATAACACCGAACGAAAAGTAGTATAACAGCGAGATTCACAATATAACAAACGCAAACAAAACGTGAACGTTGCCGTTATGGAGCCTTCATCAGTACATACATAAATTATACAATACTACACAAATACACAATATCACTTGTCGTATACTCAGTATACAAGCATATACAATATACTCAGCCCGGCTCTCTAGCGTAGTTGGCTAAACCAGACTGCGCGGTGACCGGGTGACGAACTCCTTGTGGTCCGGGTTCACTCCCGGGGGTAGGTAGAAAAGCCACATTTTCTCCTAGATTTACGGTACCTATCATGGAATCAAGGCCGAAGGGTTGCGATATCCAAAGTACCGAGCCAAAGGGTTAACAACTCATGGTTTCTGGATGTTTAAAAAAAAAAACAATATACACAAGGGGCGCGGGAGTTTTGCCAAATACTCCAGGGGAGGGAAGCGCGACACGAAAAAGGTTGGAGAGCACTGGTGTGGAGAGTTCTGCTGTAATTGTTGCCTGTTTGGCCGACACAAAACAAGAGGTTTGACGTCAGAACATACAACTAGATTAGGTTTATTTTGTTTTCTCCTGTGTAAACATGTGTTGTTTCGTTGTTTGTCTTTTTTTTTTTGTGAGGAATGATTTCGTTTATTACGTCAGGTTTGGCATCTTTGTCTGTCTGTCTATCTAACTATTTATCTATTTGTCTCTCTGTCTATCTAACTATTTGTCTGTTTGTCTGTCTGTCTGTCTGTCTATTTGCGTTCGTATGTGTGTACGCATAATATATGCGTGTTGGTGGGTGGGGGGGGGGGGACTCGCATTTCGCTCACGTAACTTCAGACACCTAAGGGCCGTAATAATGTAACCGATTGCTGCAGATGTGTAAAGTAGTCTACAGTAAGTTACGGCAACATTTAGCATCTACACCTTACGTCATTTGCTGCGGGAGACGGATCATCTATGGGTATGCCCGGTGTTCTATGATGTCGATTCCTTAATCAGTAATCAGTGTACATCAATCGTTAAAGAATAATGGAGGGAAACACTTACTGAGATAGCGGGGACTATATATAAATATATAAATATATATATATATATATATATATATATATATATATATATATAGAGAGAGAGAGAGAGAGAGAGAGAGAGAGAGAGGGGTTGGTGTTTAAATTGAATGTGTAGAAAGTATTAAAAAATCGCACTAAACCTCCCTCACATGGATTTACACAACTGATCGTGCGGGCGTAAAGGGTAATGAGCCAGCGGACCAACTGGCAAGCAGTGCATCAACGCATGTGGGAAGAGTCAGAACAGATATCGTGACCGCTGTACAGACTGGGCTAGTGGATAATGAATCTCACACACTAACACGACTGCGTGACATGGGAGTAAAACATGGTAAAGCAAGTATAGAAACATATAGTAGAAGTACCTTGGAGTGGCTGCTGCATCGGAGCACTGCGCACGCATGGAAATGTCCAATGTGCAGTGACGTAGATTGTGATAACATAAATTGAAGGAAAGAGGAAAGGATACAAATAAACACACGGAGAGATCCAAAACAAAGCCAATGCCCCAGACTGGTTTTAATATGGAATCTAGGTCAGAAGGTCACGCAAACAACTACCAGGGCTTTAGGTCAGGATGACCTGGGAGGGAAAAGGGCTCCTGGTGTTTTCATATCCCGCCACTGTTGGTTTCATGGCGCCTTGAATAGTCACTGCGTTTATGTATGATTATTTAAATTTTTTAGTGTGTGCTTAGAAGTCGTGCTTGGTGATTCTTCTATATGCTTTTAACCGGCTGAAATTAACACCCCTTTCCCCCTCCTTCTCGTGCTTCTTCTTATTTATTTTTTTTTTTTTATCTTATCATATTTTCTTCCTTTTCCTTACCTTATGTCTTTCTTGTTTTCTTTCTTCTGCTTTCTCCTCGTACTTTATTTCTTCTTGGATTCTTCTTTTCCTTCTTTCCATTTGTTTTATATTTCTTCCTTCTTTCAAATCTTCGTCTTTTCCCTCACCCCACCCCTTCTTCTCTTTCTTTTTCTTGATTCTTATCCTTCTCCTTTCCATTATTTAAAGTAAAGATCCCTTTTCACGACTTTCGGCGCATCGGGCATATGGGCAGAGCGTCCCATATTCTTACAGACCATCAGCACTCGGTGGGTAATGTGGTCAGCATTACGCCGGCTGTCTTTACTTTCCCAGGACAGCCCATCCTGGTACCCATTTTAGGCTGGGTCGACCTGCGACGTCCCATACCACGATAAAAATTCACGCAGCCTGCAGTGGGTTTCGATCGCGGTATGCTGGCTCACGAGTCGGACTCGCAACGCCTTAGCCACGGACGCCGCCTTTTCCATCATTTACTTCTTTTTTTTTTTTTTTCTGTTTTCTCCCCATCGTGTTTCTGTTTTCATCATTTTTCTTTCCGTCTTTCCATTCATTTGTGTTTCTTCTACTTTCTTTCTCTATTTCTTTCTTCTACTTTCTTCTCTAGGTACTTTTTCTTATTTTTGCAATCTTTCCTTTTTCTTCTTCTTCTTCTTCTTCTTCTTCTTCTTCTTCTTCTTCTTCTTCTTCTTCTTCTTCTTCTTCTTCTTCTTCTTCTTCTTCTTCTTCTAATTCTTCTTCTTCTTCTTCTTCTTCTTCTTCTTCTTCTTCTTCTTCTTCTTCTTCTTCTTCTTTTTTCTTCTTCTTCTAATTCTTCTTCTTCTAATTCTTCTTCTTCTTCTTCTTCTTCTTCTTCTTCTTCTTCTTCTTCTTCTTCTTCTTCTTCTTCTTCTTCTTCTTCTTCTTCTTCTTATGTCTTCACGTCTGCTTTCTGAATTTCGAGAGGGATTGAAGAGCTCAGGAGCAAACTGCCCGCGGATATGGTACCTGGTCGAAAGAAAAGTATATCAGCTAGCTTCACAAAAAACTAACACAAATAAAACGTGAACGTTGCGGCTATGGAGCCCTCATAGGCACATTCACATGGGAGACTGCCTCCTCGGCTTTTGGTTGACTGGTTGCTAGGGGTTTTTCATATCAAAGACATAGACATTCTGAATGCACACAGTTGGTAACGAGTAGATGATATCTAGTTGTTCTTTATTACACTTTTACAGATGATCTGGTCCAGTCAATGCCTACTATTGGCTAGCAGGTCCTGCAAGATATGATGACATTTATCAGACACATTCTCGACGTCTACTCCCTTCCACACTCGTTACCTTTCAGTCCTGTTTCCTTCCACACAATGGTTGACTCAGCAGCAATGATAATGGCGCTTAGACTTCCTGACCGGTTGGAACTTGTCGGCTACCACCTCGGATTAGGCTGTCATTAAGTTGTTGTTTGACTGTCTTCTCATGGAACAGAATCTCCTGAACGTCGTCAATTATACACTGTCACATTCACGCGTCTATCAGATACAATCTTTCACCCCAGCTACCAAACACATACTCACTGATTAGATCTTGGTCTATTCTTATAATTGTTGTTCTAGGCTTCACGTGCGGGTTTGAGTCTTGCTTGTATGTTTCATGTTTCTACGAGTATCCTCATTCTCATGTATTTCTTTTCTCTTATCTCAAGGTTACTCCCATATTATTGTTTAGAGAATTCCCATAGAAAAATACCAACATTAAACATAAATAAAACAATGTCTGAGAGAGAGAGAGAGAAAGAGAGAGAGAGAGAGAGAGAGAGAGAGAGAGAGAGAGAGAGAGAACTAAAGAAGATTAAGAAATCTTTCCGAATTGTAAATTTTTGTTTTGTTTGGGGGAGGGGGGGGGGGGTGGTCATTTTCCTTTTTTTTTTTAATTTATTTGTGTATTTCAACAACTGTGTTCTCCGTTCGCCCATAATAAGGGCTATTGACACTTGTGGTCCACAGCTAGGCTACGACATAAGTGTCTTCACGCATAACAAACCCTTAGCTAGTCGCTTTTTACGACATGCTTTTTTAAATTTTATGTTGGTGTCCCCATTTACACACCGCTACACACTAGCTCGCTTTTGATTGGACGACCTACTGAACACCTCACTGCTAATAAGTCGGCCTGGAGCGATCGATTTTCACATAAGGTCACGGGAATATTTCGCACTCGCGCTTATACCGTGTATTGTATATTTCACCATGCCATAGCTTTTAACACTTCTAAAACATTTAAATACTTGGTCTAACACTCAACCCCTCTAGAGAGTGACAAAACATATGTCACAGGCCGTCTCTTTCTCGGAAATAAAAACGTACGACCGGTGGTGTGTAAATGGGGAGACCATCGTAAAAATAACCGCTTTTTTTTGGGGGGGGGGGGCGAGGGAACATAGCATATATTCACTCTCCTTTCTCCCCACCTCGGATCTCGGAAACCGCACTGG
>CAJHNH020000117.1:215000-217500 GCA_905116865.2 Candidula unifasciata | reverse complement strand
AATATTCAATTTAAAACACCCCTGTTAAAACTGTGTAACAAACATACATATACATATATCTATACACACATACACACACACACACACTTACTCACACGCAAGTATATTATTCTATATGTGTTCAGAATCAAAACTTTTGTCCATCAAATCGTTGCTGTAACAAATTTGTTACTCGGTGTAATTAAAAAGTTTCAAGTTAGAGCAGTTTATGTCCTTAAGTAACAACTTTAATCTCATCAATGCGTTTACTGTTGAAGTCTTTAAATACGAGCAATATTTTATCTTGCTAAGCAGAGAGAAAACTTCTTCTGCATTTTCAGTTTAATAAGGTATCCCCCCCCCCCCCCACACACACACACCCAAAATTATAATCAACTTTGGTACTAATAAAAAGCGATTTTCATCTCCACATTTTCTTCAACATTTTTTCTGGTACATTTTCATCATTAGATGGTTGAAATTGCACTAGCCTTTGAAATTTAAACGAATAAAACGAGAGCAGACTTGACCAAACACGTCAAATCATATATTTGCATCAACAGTTGCGGCACGCTTATTTTAATATACTCTCACCCCCTTTTTTTTTCTTCAAAAGATTCAACATAGTGCTAAAGTATAAAATATTGATGCACAATTTATGAAACATACCAAAACATCGGGCATAGAAGCAAAAGTACAATTTTGAACCACAAAGGTCAAATAGTACAAAATTTGTGGGAAAGTGCAAACCTCGACAGCCTTGTTCAGAGATCTTGACAGGAAATGACCTGTCTGCGGTGTCGGTCACAACAGGAACTCTGTATAGATATATATATTTAATGTTTATTAGAATGAGTGCTATGTGAAGGTTAACATTACTTGTTTAATCAAGCTACTAGGAAATGTGAAGCCAGTGTTTTTCAAGCTGGTACAGTTGAACTTCTGGAAATGTTTTAGGAAATAAATGCTGCTGGCGTAATACTGACCACAACACCCACCAAGTGTCTATTGGTCTTTAAAAAAAAATGGGTTCAGCACCAAATGGTCAAATATGTTACATGACATAGGAATGAACCCTTTGTGCTTATTTTGCTTGTTGTGCCCAACCCCTACAGATTTGAAAAATATTTTTTAAACAAATTGTGCTGAAAAGTTACAGTAGACCTTTAAGTACAATTTATTTGTAATGTACTTATTGGAATTCATAGATGCAGAAGAAAGAAGTAAAGATAGGAGTAAACGTTTGATTGATCTCTACAGTTGATATCCAATCCTTGTGAATTTCTGGGCCGCATTTTGGGGTGGCAAATTTAGCAGTTATTTTCTAACAAGTATGTTGTGAAAAGTGACTAAGTATTGCTTTGTTGGCATCGGTGGTGTTGGGCGTAATGGCGCCGATAAGAGTATATTCCCTGTGGACGTGTTAGCTCGTCATCATTGGTGTTGGGCGTAATGGCGCCAATAGAAGTATATTCCCTGTGGACGTGTTATCTCTTCATCGGTGGTGTTGGGCGTAATGGCGCCGATAGAAGTATATTCCCTGTGGACGTGTTATCTCGTCATCGGTGGTGTTGGGCGTAATTGCGCCGATAGTGGACGTGTTAGCTCGTCATCGGTGGTGTTGGGCGTAATGGCGCCGATAGAAGTATATTCCCTGTGGACGTGTTAGCTCGTCATCGGTGGTGTTGGGCGTAATGGCGCCAATAGAAGTATATTGCCTGTGGACGTGTTAGCTCGTCATCGGTGGTGTTGGGCGTAATGGCGCCGATAAGAGTATATTCCCTGTGGACGTGTTAGCTCGTCATCGGTGGTGTTGGGCGTAATGGCGCCGATAGAAGTATATTCCCTGTGGACGTGTTAGCTCGTCATCGGTGGTGTTGGGCGTAATGGCGCCAATAGAAGTATATTCCCCGTGGACGTGTTAGCTCGTCATCGGTGGTGTTGGGCGTAATGGCGCCGATAAGAGTATATTCCCTGTGGACGTGTTAGCTCGTCATCGGGGGAGGGGGTGGGGGTTGTGTCTTGACGTCAACTTTGCTCCGTTTGACACAACACAACACGCCAACTGTCCAAATAAAGGTGAACACAGAAGGAGGAGGGGGAAGAGAAGGATGTGGAGGAGGAGGAGGAAGAGACGGATGTGGAGCAGGAGGAGAAGGAAGAGAAGGATGTGGAGGAGGAGGAGGAGGAAGAGAAGGATGTGGAGGAGGAGGAAGAGACTGATGTGGAGGAGGAAGAGATGGGTGTGGAGGAGGAGGAGGAGGAAGAGACGGATGTGGAGGAGAAGAATGTGGAGGAGGAGGAGGAGGAGGAAGAGATGGATGTGGAGGAGGAGGAAGAGACGGATGTGGAGGAGACGGATGTGGAGGAGAAGGATGTGGAGGAGGAGGAGGAAGAGACGGATGTGGGGGAGGAGGAGGAAGAGACGGATGTGGGGAAGGAGGAGGAAGAGACGGGTGTGGGGGAGGAGGAGGAAGAGATGGATGTGGAGGAGGAGGAAGAGATGGATGTGGAGGAGGAG
>CAJHNH020000117.1:200000-210000 GCA_905116865.2 Candidula unifasciata | reverse complement strand
CACATGAAAGAAACATCATAAGAAATTATTTGGATACACACACAAAAAAACCAAAGCAACCATGGGTCACCAATTTGGGAGACTGGTGAATGGGCATCTCTTTGGACCAAATCACTCATCATTACAATCCCCCAAAAAAAGGAGGAATGTACAACAACTCTATAAGACTAATCAGTAAAAGACTAATATGTAGTTTAGAACAGCTTTATGCCAAGGCCAGCAGTGCTGTCACGCTGAACGGACAAATAGAGAGCTGGTTCCGAACAAAAGTAGGAGTCCGTCAGGGCTGCCTCCTCTCCCCAGCACTGTTTAACATCTTCTTAGAAATAATTATCACTGATGCCCTAGAACAACATCATGGAACAGTTAGTATCGGAGGTCGAACTATAACAAACTTAAGGTTTGCAGGTGACATCAATTGGTTGGCTGAAGAAGAACAAGAACTAGTCGAGCTTGCAAATCTACTCAATGAAACATCAACCAAGTATGGCAGGGAAATAAACGCGGAAACAACAAAACTAATGACTAATATTCCAGCTGGCAGAATTTCCCCAATCGACTTTCAAGGTCACAAATTAGAGCAAGTTACTCATTACAAAAATGTAGGATCTATTTTGAGTGACTTGAGGTCACGACCAGAAATCAGGTCTAGGATTGCCCAGACAACATCAATCCTAGCCACAGCAAACATTATGGAGATCCAAAAACATTTCATGCAAAACTAAGATTCGATTGCTCAGAGCACTATCTACTAGTACATTCACCTATGGCTGTGAAACGTGGACCTTCAAACAGCTGAACTCGAAAGGAAGATACAAGCACTGAAAATGCAATGTTTCATAAAAATTCGTGGCATATTATACAGAGACCACATTACAAATAAAGAGGTTCGCCATAAAATTATACAGCACATTGGCAACTATGAACCTTTAAACTACAGTGAGAAGGCGAAAATGCAATGGTATGGACATGTAACAAACAAGATCTAACGGTCTCTCATAAACAATATGGAGGACTCAGTAGAGGGAAAGAGGAGAAGAGGCAGACCAAGAAAGACCTGGTTACAGAACCTGACTGACTGGACAGGCCTCAGACATGCAACCATGAAGTCCATCGCAACTGACCGCCAAAGATGGAGTGAGCTGATCAAACAGTCAACAGCAACTGGTGACCCAACGACACGCAGCGTTTCCCCATGATGATGATGATGATGATGATGATGCATCCTTGCGCCCAAGGAGTACAGCAGTATTCAGCATTGTTCAAGAGGTGAAGAAAAGACGCTGGCGTTGAATATGTCACACGTTGAGAAACATGAGAATAATATTAAATAAAATGTTTTGCACTGGAATTACAGAAATAAGGGCAGACAACAACTTGGAGAAGGGAGCTAGAGAGCAAAGTTACAGAAATAAGGGCAGACAACAACTTGGAGAAGGGAGCTAGAGAGCAAAGTTACAGAAATAAGGGCAGACAACAACTTGGAGAAGGGAGCTAGAGAGCAAAGTTACAGAAATAAGGGCAGACAACAACTTGGAGAAGGGAGCTAGAGAGCAAAGTTACAGAAATAAGGGCAGACAACAACTTGGAGAAGGGAGCTAGAGAGCAAAGTTACAGAAATAAGGGCAGACAACAACTTGGAGAAGGGAGCTAGAGAGCAAAGTTACAGAAATAAGGGCAGACAACAACTTGGAGAAGGGAGCTAGAGAGCAAAGTTACAGAAATAAGGGCAGACAACAACTTTGGAGAAGGGAGCTAGAGAGCAAAGTTACAGAAATAAGGGCAGACAACAACTTGGAGAAGGGAGCTAGAGAGCAAAAATACAGAAATAAGGGCAGACAACAACTTGGAGAAGGGAGCTAGAGAGCAAAGTTTACAGAAATAAGGGCAGACAACAACTTGGAGAAGGGAGCTAGAGAGCAAAGTTACAGAAATAAGGGCAGACAACAACTTGGAGAAGGGAGCTAGAGAGCAAAGTTACAGAAATAAGGGCAGACAACAACTTGGAGAAGGGAGCTAGAGAGCAAAGTTACAGAAATAAGGGGCAGACAACAACTTGGAGAAGGGAGCTAGAGAGCAAAGTTACAGAAATAAGGGCAGACAACAACTTGGAGAAGGAAGCTAGAGAGCAAAGTTACAGAAATAAGGGCAGACAACAACTTGGAGAAGGGAGCTAGAGAGCAAAGTTACAGAAATAAGGGCAGACAACAACTTGGAGAAGGAAGCTAGAGAGCAAAGTTACAGAAATAAGGGCAGACAACAACTTGGAGAAGGGAGCTAGAGAGCAAAGTTACAGAAATAAGGGCAGACAACAACTTGGAGAAGGAAGCTAGAGAGCAAAGTTACAGAAATAAGGGCAGACAACAACATGGAGAAGGAAGCTAGAGAGCAAAGTTACAGAAATAAGGGCAGACAACAACTTGGAGAAGGAAGCTGGAGAGCAAAGTTACAGAAATAAGGGCAGACAACAACATGGAGAAGGAAGCTAGAGAGCAAAGTTACAGAAATAAGGGCAGACAACAACATGGAGAAGGGAGCTAGAAGTTAAAAAGATATGGATGGACATGGGAAGAGCTGCATGCAATGGCGAAGGATAGAAACACTTGGCGTGAGGTGGTTGAGGGCATATGCTCCACTGGGGGCTGGAAGGCAGAAGAAGCAGTGCGGATTAACCTCTCGTGCACTCTTTCTTCCACTCCAATTGATAGAGTCACCTGGACTGCAGCCCGAACCCCAGCCCGTCTCACGCCGACGCCTACAACAAGAACTTTCCTAAGTTTTATCAGCGTCTGATTGGTTTACAAATGTGTATTACTTCTTTTAAGTACCCAAAAAAGTAAAGGACCCTTTTCCATGCCTTTCAGGCGTTTTGGGTATATAGGGCTAGACCTATATGCCGCCTTAACTTCTCAGGACTCCACTAGTACCCACTCAAGGCTGGGTCGATCTGGGAGCCAAGGTCATTTGTGAAAAAAATCCCGTCTTCTTTAGGAACCGAACCCACAACCTTCCGATCCGCAGGCGTGCGTTTAGCCTCTAGATCTCGGCGGCTCCTCTTCTTTTCTGTGCTATTTTAAAAGTTCTTTTTAAAATGTTCTGCTCTGGGACTGTAGCAGTTACCCGTTCTTCGTTCTTTGATGACGTCACTGGCCTGTAGGTCGCGCGTACCAGTTTTCAAAATGGCGCTCAAAGCAAATATTTTTCTCTACCTCCAATTAACGACCTACTTATGTTAAGAGAAAATAATTCTTTGTTGGGAAGAATAAAAGGGAACACATGACAGAAATCATTCTCACCATGTACCACATATGTAGGTTCAAACTAAAACCCACTGACCCACCCACCCACCCGTCGGTGTCAAGTACCTCCGCCAGTATAATATTTATTGCTTGGTGCTTTTATCGTTTGAGGAGCTGTCAGGGATAGCGAAGTTTCTGGTCTTCCTTGTCTGAAGTCTATTCTCATCTTTCTAGGAATTACATGCACGTATATGACAGCCGCGGTAATTTATTACCACTTTGATGGACCCCTTCATGTGTTAACTAATTAAACGCATAAAGAGGCTGAGTACTTGTTAACACGGAGAGGTTGATGCAGTAGTTAATTGTTGTCATTGGTAATACTGAAATATAGACACGACATCATTGATTACACAGACATGTTATCATGCGGCACTTAGGCAAGCATGCGGACAGACAGACAGACAGACAGACAGACAGACAAGACAGACAGACAGACAGACAGACAGACAGACAGACAGACAGACCGACCGACCGACCGACCGACCGACCGACCGACCGACCGACCGACCGACCGACCGACCGACCGACCGACCGACCGACCGATCGATCGATCGATAGATAGATAGATAGATAGATAGATAGATAGATAGATAGATAGATAGATAGATAGATAGATAGATAGATAGATAGATAGATAGATAGATAGATAGATAGATAGATAGATAGATAGATAGATAGATAGATAGATAGATAGATAGATAGATAGAGAGAGAGAGAGACCAACCGACCGACCGACCGACAGACAGACAGACAGACAGACAGACAGACAGACAGACAGACAGACAGCAAGCTAGCTAGCTAGCTAGCTAGCTAGCTAGATAGATAGATAGATAGATAGATAGATAGATAGATAGATAGATAGATAGATAGATAGATAGATAGATAGATAGATAGATAGATAGATAGATAGATAGATAGATAGATAGATAGATAGATAGATAGATAGATAGATAGATAGATAGATAGATAGATAGATAGATAGATAGATAGATAGATAGATAGAGAGAGAGAGATAGATAGATAGATTAGATAGACAGACAGATAGATATAAAGATAGATAGACAGATGGAGAGACAAACAGGCAGACACGCAGACAGGCAGGCAAACAGGATACAGACAGACAGACAGACAGACAGACAGACAGACAGACAGACAGACAGACAGACAGACAGACAGACAGACAGACAGACAGACAGACAGACAGACAGACAGACAGACAGACGGACGGACGGACGGACGGACGGACGGACGGATAGACAGATAGACAGATAGATAGATAGATAGATAGATAGATAGATAGATAGATAGATAGATAGATAGATAGATAGATAGATAGATAGATAGATAGATAGATAGATAGATAGATAGATAGATAGATAGATAGATAGATAGATAGATAGATAGATAGATAGATAGATAGATAGATAGATAGATAGATAGATAGATAGATAGATAGATAGATAGATAGATAGATAGATAGATAGATAGATAGATAGATAGATAGATAGATAGATAGATAGATAGATAGATAGATAGATAGATAGATAGATAGATAGATAGATAGATAGATAGATAGATAGATAGATAGATAGATAGATAGACCTCAACAATACAATTATCACTTTTATCATTATGTATCACGAAGGGCTGGCGATTTGGCTTATTTAAAAAAAACTAGAATGCACGTGTGTCTGGCCTACTATTGTAATAACGACAACTCATTCTTGCCAGTTAGCATTGCCGATTTCAAAAGTCCACAAACAAATTGACCGCTGGTCTCACAGCTCCGGTGATGTGTCAAGCAGAGGTCGTGTTGCCCCATATCAAAGCGTCATGGGGTTTTGGGACTAAAACGTTTTTTTTTTTTTTATAGATCAGTCGATGGTCAAGGGTAGTTTGGTCAATGCCATACCGACTGTTTTTTTTTTTTTAGCATAGATAATTTATCATTATCATCACTGTCCTCATCATCATCATCATCCAGGCGCGCTGGAACTTTCCTCTTCTCATAACATGGTAGAAAAACGATGACTGTCTTTTTCTGATGTCTGTGATAAGTTGTCTTCGGACTCCCGCCTTTTTTAAAACCTTTTGGTTGCTCTTTTTTGGCTGTCCAAGGTATTCTAAGCATTCTTCTGTAAAACCACATCTCTGAGGCCTCAAGAAATTGTCTGGCCTGCCTACCGATTGTCCAGGACTCACAGCCATATGTTAAAACTGGGTGTAAGTAGCAAGCAAGAATTCTTTTTCTAACCTTCAATGACGAAGATATATTGCATAAGATGTTCTTTAGTTTATAAAATGCAGTTTTTACCTGTCCTATTATGTTTCTTATCTCAGTTATGCATCTTTAATCTGATGTTATCCATATGCCCAGATACTTAAATTTCTGTACTTGTCCAAAAAAAAAAACAAAAAAACACCATTGACATTTATTACACATTTAGGAATAATTCTTTTCTTTGATAACATTATTTCTGTCTTCCCATTATTCAAACTGAGGCCCATCCTTCCACTTTCTAACACCACAATGTCTATCATTTTCTGTATTTCTTTCTGACTTGTTGCTATCAAGTCTGTGTGATCAGCATAAAGTAATTTGGTTATATTGTGCTCACCAACCACAATTCTGGGCATGTCAGTTAAAGATCTCATTACATATTCACTGTGTAATGAAAATAAATCAAGTGACAGTACCCACCCACCCTTGTCGTACGCTCCTTTTTATGCACTGAAATGTGCCTAAACTGTTGTTAATTCTTATAGCTGCTGTTTGCTGCCAAAACATATTCTTTGTTATTCGTAGATCTTCACCAGTAATGTTTAATTTTTCTAACGGTGTGATTACTTCTTCATGCTTCACACAGTCAAATATTGTCTTTAAAAAAAGGTACCTCACCACAAAGTATCCTCACCACAAAGTATCCTCACCACAAAGTATCCTCACCACAAAGTATCATCGCCACAAAGTATCATCGCCACAAAGTATCATCGCCACAAAGTATCCTCACCACAAAGTATCCTCACCACAAAGTATCCTCACCACAAAGTATCCTCACCACAAAGTATCCTCACCACAAAGTATCATCGCCACAAAGTATCATCGCCACAAAGTATCATCGCCACAAAGTATCTTCACCACAAAGTATCCTCACCACAAAGTATCCTCACCTCAAAGTATCCTCACCACAAAGTATCCTCATCACAAAGTATCATCGCCACAAAGTATCATCGCCACAAAGTATCATCGCCACAAAGTATCCTCACCACAAAGTATCCTCACCACAAAGTATCTTCACCACAAAGTATCCTCACCACAAAGTATCCTCACCCCAAAGTATCCTCCCACATAGTATCTATTAAACAGCACATGATATGGAAGACATAGGATGTGGTGCAGGCTATATCACATGATAGGGAAGACATGGAGTGTGGTGCAGGTTATAGCACATGATAGGGAAGACATAGAGTGTGGTGCAGGCTATAGCACATGATAGGAGAGACATGGAGTGTCGTGCAGGTTATATTGCATGATAGGGAAGGCATGGAGTGTGGTGCAGGTTATATAGCACATGATAGGGAAGACGTGGAGTGTGGTGCAGGCTATAATACATTGAGGGAAGACATGGAGTGTGTTGTAGGCTATAATACATGATAGGGAAGACATAGAGTGTGGTGCAGGCTATAGCACATGATAGGAAAGACATAGAGTGTGGTGCAGGTTTTAGCACATGATAGGGAATACATGGAGTATGGTGCAGTCTATAGCACATGATATCAAAGACATGGGGTGTGGTGCAGGCTATAGCACGTGATAGGAAAGACATGGGGTGTGGTGCAGGCTATAGCACATGATAGGGAAGACTTGAGTGGTGCAGTCTATAGCTCGTGATAGGGAAGACATGGGGGTGTGTTGCAGTCTATAGCACATGATAGGGAAGACATGGGGTGTGGTGCCGGCTATAGCACATGATAGGAAAGACATGGGGTGTGGTGCAGGCTGTAGCTCATGATAGGGAAGACATGGGGTGTCGTGCAGGCTATAGCACATGATAGGGAAGACATGGGGTGTGGTGCAGGCTATAGCACATGATAGGGAAGACATGGGGTGTGGTGCAGGCTATAGCACATGATAGGGAAGACATGGGTGTGGTGCAGGTTATAGCACATGATAGGGAAGACATGGGGTGTGGTGCAGGCTATAGCACATGAAAGGGAAGACATGGGGTGTGGTGCAGGCTATAGCACATGAAAGGGAAGACATGGGGTGTGGTGCAGGCTAAAGCACATGATAGGGAAGACATGGGGTGTGGTGCAGGCTATAGCTCATGATAGGGAAGACATGAAGAGTGGTGCAGGTTATAGCACATGATAGGGAAGACATGGGATGTGCTGCAGGCTATTAAAGAAGAAGATATGGCCACTTGGCGAGAGTTGGTTAAGCTTCCATTAATAAATAAGGGTAAGAACAATGAGGAGGAGGAGGAAGAAGAGAAGAACAAGAACAAGAAAGATACGAAAGAACAAAAGAATAAAGGGGAGGGAAAAGATGAGAAAGAGAAGAAGAAGAGGAAGACGAAAAAGAAGAAGACAAAGAAGAAGAAGAAAAGAAGGAGAAGATAAACGGAGGAGAAGGAAAAAGAAATCGGAAGAAAAAAAAAAGACAGAAGAGACTCACTGAGAGAAATCCTAAAGCAGTCTCAGATATCGGACTGTTGCGATTCTTTCAGCTCGTGGGTTTTTCCAAAAGACGTAACTTACAAGGACACACGCAGTATCATAAATATTATCTCTTTGGTTCCAGACAAAACTGCAATTCACCAACCTTTCTGCTCTTACCACTTGAAAAACACTTTCAGCGCTTTGGCTAGTACAAGTTGCTAGAGTTCATTTGATCATTCAGTTTGTTGTTTTGACCTTGCAAAGAGACAAATCTGATTTGTACTTTATCATAAATATCTCTTTATGTTTTATGAGGACAACCTGCACCCTGTCACTGGCCAAGCACTAGCAATGAAGTTACGTCTGTCAGGCCTTAACATTCGATTATATGCAGGGCTGCCGAAAAATGTTTGGGGGGAGGGGGTGGACAAGTAAACATGGGGGGGGGGGGGGGGAGGGAGGGGGAGGAGGTTGGGATGTACTAAAAACGCAAAAAGTACACTTTTTTCATTAATTAGAAA
Source organism: Candidula unifasciata (assembly GCA_905116865.2). Taxonomy (NCBI): domain Eukaryota; kingdom Metazoa; phylum Mollusca; class Gastropoda; order Stylommatophora; family Geomitridae; genus Candidula; species Candidula unifasciata. Next base: position 201,515 of record CAJHNH020000117.1, on the reverse strand, counting down.
CGGTTAAAACATCTCTAAACACACAGAGACACTCACAGACACACACACACGCACACACACACACTCACACACACAAATATACATATTGCTAACTTTATATTAGAAGCTCCTGTGGTGTACCGGCTTGACGGTCGCCTGCGAATCGGAAGCTCGTGGGTTCGGGTACTGGCGGAGCAGGACTTTTTTTTCGAAAAATATCTTTGACTTGTAGGTCGACCCAGCCTTAAATGGTGACCAGGTACAGTCCTGGAAAGTAAAGGCGGCTTGTGTGAAGTCCACCTCATCCCCCACTAAGTGCTGACTGATCTATAGAATATTTTGATTTTTGATTGTTGAATGTTGAATAAGGAATCGATATCACAGCACTTGGGACACTCACAGAAGTGCCCAGTCTCCATATTCAGCAGCAAGCGAAGAGTTCCAATTCCGATGGTACCAGTAACCGTCTGATTGTTTATCTGTCTCATCCTTCCCCTGAGTGTTGAGCGTCGGCCAGATGCCCTGGTAACTCCTCGCAGCGCCATTCTCCTCAGACCGTAATGATCTATCCGCGCCTCTGCACTGTTCATCCGCTCCCAAACGGCCTTTACAACATCAGTTCACCACAAAGTGGTACAGAGCCGGCCAGACTCTCTCTTTGCTCATTTCCCAACACACCCACATAAACCTGGGGAAAATATCAAACAGATTATTTATTTTTTAGATGAATGATGAAGATACATTGGACAGAGACAAAGAGCGATGAAGATATCTTGAAAGACACTGAATCAAGAAGAAAACTGATTGCGCACATGAGGAGATAATCTATATTTCTGTAGTCACGAGAAGGAGAGAACTGGCGTGAAGACTGAAAGTTGGAGGGACAAAGAGGCAGAGGGATAGCAAAAAAGAAACTGGACAGTTTGAAATCCTGGCATGGAACATCATCTGTGTCAGAACTGACTGAAAGTGCAGGAGACAGAAGGCTGTGGACAGACATGACAGTTAACGTCACACGGCATGGACAGACAGGCAGACAGACAGACACACAAACAGATGGACAGACAGACACACAGACAGACAGACAGACAGACATGACAGTTAAAGTCACATGGCATGGACAGACAGGCAGACAGACAGACAGACAGACAGACAGACAGACAGACAGACAGACAGACAGACAGACAGACAGACAGACAGACAGACAGACAGACAGACAGACAGACAGACAGACAGACAGACAGACAGACAGACAGACAGACAGACAGACAGACAGACAGACAGACAGACAGACAGACAGACAGACAGACAGACAGACAGACAGACAGACGGACGGACGGACGGACGGACGGACAGACAAAAAGACAGACAGACAGACACACACACACACAGAGACAGACAGACAGACAGACAGACAGACAGACAGACAGACAGACAGACAGACAGACAAAGACCATGTCTCCTCATTACAGTGTGAAAGTTAAAGGCCATGGGCTCAAATAAACAGAGAAACAGGTTAGTTACAGGACGTTGCAG